>ML104743.1:40680-131755 GCA_003697995.1 Taxidea taxus jeffersonii | reverse complement strand
ATTTGGATGCCTTTAATTTCTTTTTGTTGTCTGATTGCTGAGGCTAGGACTTCTAGTACTATGTTGAATAGCAGTGGTGATAGCGGACATCCCTGCCGTGTTCCTGACCTTAACGGAAAAGCTCTCAGTTTTTCTCCATTGAGAATGATACTTGCTGTGGGTTTTTCATAGATGGCTTTGATAGTATTGAGGTATGTGCCTTCTATCCCTACACTTTGAAGAGTTTTGATTAGGAAGGGATGTTGCACTTTATCAAATGCTTTTTCAGCATCTATTGAGAGTATCATATGGTTCTTGTTCTTTCTTTTGTTAATGTACTGTATCACATTGATTGATTTGCGGATGTTGAACCAACCCTGCTGCCCTGGAATAAATCCCACTTGGTCGTGGTGAATAATCCTTTTCATGTACTGTTGGATCCTATTGGCTAGTATTTTGGTGAGAATTTTCGCATCTGTGTTCATCAAGGATATTGGTCTGTAATTCTCTTTTTTGATGGGATCCTTGTCTGGTTTGGGGATCAAGGTGATGCTGGCCTCATAAAATGGGTTTGGAAGTTTTCCTTCCATTTCTATTTTTTGGAACAGTTTCAGGAGAATAGGAATTAATTCTTCTTTAAATGTTTGGTAGAATTCCCCTGGGAAGCCATCTGGCCCTGGGCTTTTGTTTGTTTGGAGATTTTGGATGACTGTTTCAATCTCCTTAGTGGTGATGGGCCTATTCAGGTTTTCTATTTCTTCCATGTTCAGTTTTGGCAGTTGATATGTCTCTAGGAAAGCATCCATTTCTTCCAGATTGTCGAGTTTGTTGGCATAGAGTTGTTCATAATATGTTCTTATGATTGTTTGTATTTCTTTGGTGTTGGTTGTGATCTCTCCTCTTTCATTGATGATTTTATTTATTTGGGTCCTTTCTCTTTTCTTTTGGATAAGTCTGGCCAGGGGTTTATCAATCTTATTAATTCTTTCAAAGAACCAGCTCCTAGTTTCATTGATTTGTTCTATTGTTTTTTTTGGTTTCTATTTCATTGATTTCTGCTTTGATCTTTATTATTTCTCTTCTCCTGCTGGGTTTAGGGTTTAGGTGTAGGGTTAGGTTGTGTATTTGAGACCTTTCCTGTTTCTTGAGATAGGCTTGTATCACTATATATTTTCCTCTCAGGACTGCCTTTGCTGTGTCCCACAGATTTTGGACCGTTGTGTTTTCATTATCATTTGTTTCCATGGTTTTTTTTCAATTCTTCTTTAATTTCCTGCTTGACCCATTCATTTTTTAGAAGGATGCTGTTGAGTCTCATGTATTTGTGCTCTTTCCAAATTTCCTCTTGTGATTGAGTTCTAGCTACAGAGCATTGTGGTCTGAAAATATGCAGGGAATGATCCTAATTTTTTGATACCTGTTGAGCCCTGAGTTATGACCCAGGATGTGATCTATTCTGGAGAATGTTCCATGGGCACTAGAGAAGAATGTGTATTCTGTTGCTTTGGGGTAGAATGTTCTGAATATATCTGTGATGTCCATCTGGTCCAGTGTGTCATTTAAGAACTTTATTTCCTTGTTGATCTTTTGCTTGGATGATCTGTCCATTTCAGTGAGGGGCGTGTTAAAGACTCCTACTATTATTGTATTCTTGTCAATGTGTTTCTTTGATTTTGTTATTAATTGGTTTATATAGTTGGCTGCTCCCATGTTAGGGGCATAGATATTTAAATTTGTTAGATCTTCTTGTTGGACAGACCCTTTGAGTATGATGTAGTGTCCCTCCTCATCTCTTATTATAGTCTTTGGCTTAAAATCTAATTGACCTGATACAACGATTGCCACCCCAGCTTTCTTCTGATGTCCATTAGCATGGTAAATTGTTTTCCACCCCCTCACTTTCAATCTGGAGGTGTCTTCAGGTCTAAAATGAGTTTCTTGTAGGCAGCATATGTATGGGTTTTGTTTTTTTATCCATTCTGAAACCCTGTGTCATTTGATTGGGGCATTTAGCCCATTTACGTTCAGGGTAATTATTGAGAGATATGAATTTAGTGCCATTGTATTGCCTGTATGGTGATTGTTACTGTATAATGTCTCTGTTCCTTTCTGATAATACTTTTAGGGTCTCTCTTTGCTTAGAGGACCCCTTTCAATATTTCCTGTAGAGCTGGTTTGGTGTTTACAAACTCTTTCAGTTTTTGTTTGTCCTGGAAGCTTTTTATCTCTCCTTCTATTTTCAATGATAACCTAGCTGGATAAAGTATTCTTGGCTGCATGTTTTTCTCGTTTAGTGCTCTGAATATATCATGCCTGTTCTTTCTGGCCTGCCAGATCTCTGTGGATAAGTCTGCTGCCAATCTAATATTTTTACCATTGTACATTACAGACTTCTTGTCCCGTGCTGCTTTCGGGATTTTCTCTTTGTTGCTAAGACTTGTAAATTTTACTATTAGATGGCGGGGTGTGGACCGATTCCTATTGATTTTGAGGGGTGTTCTCTGCACCTCCTGGATTTTGATGCTTGTTCCCCTTGCTATATTAGGGAAATTCTCTACAATAATTCCCTCCAATATACCTTCTGCTCCTCTCTCTCTTCTTCTGGAATCCCAATTATTCTAATGTTGTTTCGTCTTATGGTATCACTTATCTCTCGAATTCTCCCCTCGTGATCCAGTAGTTGCTTGTCTCACTTTTGCTCAGCTTCTTTATTCTGTCATTTGGTCTTCTGTATCACTAATTCTGTCTTCTGCCTCATTTATCCTAGCAGTAAGAGCCTCCATTTTTGATTGCACCTCATTAATAGCTTTTTTTATTTCAACTTGATTAGACTTTAGTTCTCTTATTTCTCCAGAAAAGGCTTTTATTTCTCCCGACAGGGTTTCTCTAATATCTTCCATGCCTTTTTCGAGCCCGGCTAGAACCTTGAGAATCGTCATCCTGAATTCCAGATCCGACATATTACCAATGTCTGTATTGATTAGGTCCCTAGCCTTCGGTCCTGCCTCCTGTTCTTTTTTTTGTGGTGAGTTTTTCCGCCTTGTCATTTTGTCCAGATAAGAATCCACTGTTCTCCTTGTTAAGTGAACTTGGTCTTGGCTGGATTTCTTTGATCTTCTGAGGGAGGGGCCTGTTGTAGTGATTCTCAAGTGTCTCTGCCCCAGGCGGAATTGCACCGCCCTTACCAGGGGCTGGGCTAAGTAATCCTCTCAGGTTCACTTTTGGGAGCTTTTGTTCCCTGAATGCTTTCCGTAGATTTCCGGAGGACGGGAATGACAATGGCGGCCTCCCAATCTCCGGTTCAGAGGAGCCGAGAGCTCGGGCCCCAGTCTTCAGTGCACCTTCAGTGAAAAGCGTTTAATCACTCCCGTCTCCCCAGCCTCCAGCCGCGCTCCGAGAAAATCGTGCCTAAGCAGTCCCGTCTCACTGGCTTCTGGGAGTGCTCCGAGCTCACCCAGCCTGTGATCAAGCGTCTCTGTCTCTGGCAGAGTCCCACCTGGAGTCTCCGGAGCCCGTAGATCCCTGAGCTCTCCCGGGTCGGAGTCTCCCCGGATCTTGTGGGGACCCCTCGCACAGAGCACCGGCCCGTGTCACAGACCACGGCTCTAGGAAACCTCGGCTCTGTCTCCGCAGCTGGTTTCCCTGCTCTAATACCTGTGAGCTCTGCAACACTCAGACACCCCCGATCCTTCTGTGACCCGCGGGACCTGAGTCCACGCTGTCCCCGTGAGGTCTTCACCCCAGTTTAGTCTCTGGAGTGATGTCCCTCCATGGAGCAGACTTTTAAAAGTCCTGATTTTGTGCTCCGTTGTTCTGCCGCTTGCCGGGAGCCAGCCCCTCCCCCTGGGGTCTATCTTCCCATCACGTTGGATTCACTTCTCCGCTGGTCCTACCTTTTAGAAAGTGGTCGATTTTCTATTTCTAGAATTGTTGTTTTTCTTCTCTTCGATCTCCTATTGGATTCATAGGTGTCCGGAATGGTTTGATAGGCTATCTAGCTGATCTCCTGCTGTCTGATGTCGTCTCAGCCTGCTACTTCTCCGCCATCTTGACTCCTCCCCCTGTGGCTATATATTTTTCTCTGAAACTTCCCTCTTTTTTCAGGAGAGATAGTATTTGGCAAATATATGAGAGAATCAGAAATGTTTGCCCTTGACATCAAACTCTAGGTTCGTTAGCCCTTAGGCCTCTATTACTGAATCACTACCTTGTAATAAAAACCATCTTAAAATGTCTCATATGGGGGCACCTGGGTGGCTCAGTGGGTTAAAGCCTCTGCCTTCTGCTCAGGTCATGATCTCAAGGTCCTGGGATCGAGCCCCTCATCAGGCTCTCTGCTCAGCAGGGATCCTGCTTCCCTTCCTCTCTCTCTCTCTGCTTGCCTCTCTGCCTGCTTGTGATCTCTGTCTGTCAAATAAATAAATAAAATCTTTAAAAAAATGTCTCACATGAAAATTAACTTTTATGTGTAGATAAATTTCCTGTTGGTAGAAATTAAATTCCAATCCCTGCTCTTAGTATAATGTAAGCATTATATAAGGTTTTGTTAAGCTATCATCATATAAAACAAAGTGGCAATATGTAAAGCACATAAATGTGAGGAAAAACCTTTCAAACTTCTATGTTATTATTTGATGAAAATTGTCCAAGTCATGAGCAAATATGTCATATTGAAAACCATGTATTTGTTTCTAAATATTGTTTTGAATGCAAATTTTAAAACTATTTTATATAGAGAGAAGAAAATCTACCCATGTTTTCATATAAATGTTAATGGTGGTACTTAAGAATGTACATTATTTCTCTAACAGTTTCTTAACATAATTTATCTTCAATGAACATACATCAAGTTTTCAAATATTTTCCATTTTCTATGGTAAGCTATCTAGTGTTTAAAAATTGTAAAAGTGAATTATAAGGAAAACTGATGTGTATCCATGCTATTAAAGGAGGCTTTAGGTATATTTTTCTGACCTCTGCCCCATGTGTAGTTATTATAAAGGTTGATTTCAGAAAAAAATCAAACTTGTATTTGATAGTTGCCTCAATTGCTTTGTCTTTGTCATTTTATATATTTTATGGGAAGAAGTAATTTTATTTCCTTGTCTTGAGGTGCTAAGTAGCTTCTATTTTTTAAGTTTCCAAAGTATTTAAAAGTTTGTCTTTCTACTTTGGAAACTCTTATGTTTAAGATTAAAAGATTGTAAGTCTTTGGCTAATCCTAGAGGACAAGTTCAAATGGCATATTTTTACAGATAAGGAAAAGGTGATAGAGATCAGCTAAAGGGCTTGCTTATGGACACATATGTAGTTCCCAGCTAAACTGATACAAATGCAAAATGTTCTCATTATCTTGTGCTGTTTATAGTTTCTCCACAGATTCTTGATGCCATTCCATCCTTCCCACACTCCGGCACCATCTTCTATCACTGCCATTATATTCATTAGCAAACAAGGGTTTCCTCAGTTGAGAAAGTGACTAGAAACACTGATTATATTTTTGTCGGATGCTCTCAACAAGAAGGAGAGGAAAATACAACGTGTAAGTATTCATTTAGTGAATTATTAGATCTCATGTATATAAAAATGCATGGCTAGGTCTCATAGCTCTGGACCTTCCAGTCCTTGGGCCTGCTTCAGTTATCCACTTTGATATCCACAACACTAGAATGTCTTAAAATGTCTTCTATATTTTTTACTGTTACCTCAAAATTATTTAATGGATCACCCTTTTTACTTCTTTACACCCAGTTAAGAAAAGAACTCTTAAGGAATGAGTTCTCAGCTTTCTTTTCTTCCTTGTACTTGGTAGTTATAATCTAATAGCCAAACTTAAACTTAACTCCCTTTTCTGTGAATTACTTTCATTTCTGTGTCTAGCCTTCCACTTTTCCTATGCTATACCTGCATTTCCCATTGAAATATCCATTATAAATATTCTGAAAATTTCTTCTAGCTGTGTCACTAAGTCTTCTCTCCCTGTCACACACACACACACACACACACACACACAAGCATATATACCACTGCCATCACCGAATTTGTATCTGCTACTATTTAGCCCCACTACCCCCTTTGTCATGATGATTGAAATCTCCAAATAGCTTACTTTGTATCTCTTTATTGACTATCACATTTACCAATTGCTAATTCCTAATAATTCACAAAATATCTTTCTGTCTATCCCTATGATGACAACTTTAACCTAGAAATGAAGTAATTTGTCATTCAGTTAATTATATTAAAAAATACATGTCTTTCTTTAACCTCTCTTAACCCTAGAATATTTTACATATTAGTTTTCTTGAGGAACATATTACTTTCTTACCTAATATCCTCCCTAGCCATAAACAACTACTAATCTTCTCTTTGTTTACATTAGATTTGCATATTCTAGACATTTCATATGAATGCATTTCTATAATATGTGGTCCTGTGACTAGCTTCTTTGACTTGGCATAATGGTTTATAAGGTTCATATATGTTGTGGAATGTATCAGTCTTTATATCTTTTTATTACCAAATAATACTATTTTGTATGGTGTAGCATACTTCACTTACCCATTCACCACTTGATGAACACCAGCCTCCATTTGGATAGGGTCCAGTGGGAAAATGATAGTGAGACAAAAATATAAATGTTTAAATATTGATACTTTTATTTACCCTCAAAGTTTATGATGTGTCTTTTTTTTTATTATGTTCAATTTGCCAGCATATACTACACCATAAGTTTTTGTTGTAGGGTTCAACAATTCATTAGCTGTGTATAACACTCAGTGCTCATCCCAACATATGCCCTCCTTAATACCCATCACCCAGTTACCCCATCTCCCCACCCCCTCCCTTCTGTAACCCTCAGTTTTTTTCCTGGAGTCCAGAGTCTTTCATGGTTTGTCTTCCTCTCTGATTTCTTCCCATTCAATTTTTATGAATGTGTCTTAATAGCTTTTGACATCAGGGTAAAAAGAACAAAACGGGTGAACCAGTTTTGCTTTCAGTTACTGGTCATTATAGAAATAATTTTACATGATTGAAGAGATAAGGAAACTGAAGAAATAGTAGGGGAGATTCAGTATAAAGAAGTATCAATTATTCGCTGCCCCCTGTAACCAATAAGAGTTTTTAACAGACTAGCCCTTTATATATATATACTTATATATATATATACACATATATATATGTGTATATATATATGTATATATATATATATTTTTTTTTACCTTGGGAAGAATAAGGAGCAATACTAACAGAGCAATCTCTGTAATAAAGGATTGCATTTGTTCTTAGCAGTAGGCTGAGTCATAGGAAATTGCCATTTTGTAGATGGAGAAATATTGTCTAATATTTATAAGTCTATAAGAAATGGCTGAAATCCATTGATGGGAAGATATATTTCTTCATTTACTTTAATAAATGTGACAGACTGATACTAAAATGAAAGAAATTTATAAGCACTGCTATTATAATACACAAATACTATAACAAATCACATTAGAGATATTTCACGTGCCTTTTTCTCTTCTTTTCTTTCTGAGAGAATTCACACCCCAAACTCTTTCTGTGTGGGAATTCAACCTTCGCAGCACTAAATCTCCCCAACTCCAAAAGCCCTGGTTGATAAACCAAACTGGGTTTATTTATAGGCTAGCTAGTAACTTATGACTTGACTCAGAAAAATATCCTTGGGTAAATAGATTCACTAAGAAGAATTTAAAATAAGAAGAGAAAAGTAATGACAAAAAGAATAGGCAAAAAGAAAGTAGCCCATACCTAGACCACTGCTGTCTCTCTACTATACGAGCCTACTTCACCATCTTTTGAATTCCTATACAAAGTTTATGTATCCAAAACAAACAAAAAAAACCTACATTTTCTTGATTGCCTTATCCTCATAAATATCCCCAAATACCTTAATTACAAGATGGCCTATAAAACACATAAAGGAAATTTTACCAATTTTAATATTTTGTCAACCATAAAGTCTGAAGAAAAACAACCTCTGCCTTCAGGTATGTTTGTGTCATCCCTGACTGGTTATTTAGGTGGTTCATAAAAAATCTCACCCCAATTTTCTTCAGAAAGAAGTCCTACTCAAAGAAGTTATACTGAGAAATCCTACTGGTGTTACATTGTACCACATAAACCTTCTGCATAATCCACAGCCAAAAGTATCACATTGTAAAGTTCTTGGTGCCTTTCAATTTAGTATGCCTTACAGCTCACCTTATGAACATGAAAATTAAAGAAAAATATCCATTTTTATCATTTATTCCTGTTTGAAATTATTTTTTGTCAGCAGATGAAACATGAATTACTTTAGAAAGGTACTAAAAGGTAAACATGTTGCTGGACACTAAGAGTGAAAAGAGGTGAATACCAAATACTTTTAAAAACAATTTTTTCAAAAAAATATTAATTTTAGAAAATTTAGAAAATACCAACAAACTAAAAGAAAACATTTAGATGGACCATCTTAAATCTATTAGCTATCCAAGGATAAGTACCATTAATATTCCAAAGTGTATCCTTTCAATATTTTCCGTGCATGTGTATTATTTGTGGGTACACACCCACATACACAGAAATATATACACATATACATACACATATATATGTTAAAGGCACAAGGATATGGTGTACACTGTACTTTGTAACTAGCTTTTCTAAACATCTTTGCAGATTTCCTAGTATTGTATTATATGATTAGAGGCATACATTTGATTTATATTTATATATTAAATTGTTATAGCAAATATTTAAGGTATTTTATAACAATCAATCTTATAATATGTAAACAATAATATTTGGAATAACCTCTAATAAATCTTTTTTTCTTAGGATTTTATTTATTTACTTGAGAGAGAGAGAGTAGGAGAGAGAGCATGAGAGGGGAGAGGGTCAGAGGGAGAAGCAGACTCCCTGCTGAGCAGGGAGCCTGAAGTGGGACTTGATCGCTGGACTCCAGGATCATGACCTAAACCAAAGGCAGTTGCTTAACCAACTGAGCCACAGGTGCCCTCTTATAAATCTTTTATTATTTCCTTAGAGAAAGCCTAAAGGGGAATTTGTAAGCCAAAAGATAAGACTACACCTTGTTAATATCTCACCAACCAGAATATATGTATTGATTTATATTCTAAACAAAAATGTACATCTAGAATAATCCATTTCTTTATATGTCATCTAATGTAAGACATTCTTTTTTTCCCAATGATAAAACTGCTAAGCATTGTTGTTTTCCCTTTTAAAAGTTTTAATAATTGATGAGATTATTCATTTCCTTCTATTATTTATTATATAATTAGGTGTAACTTTATCTTACAGTATTCATTTTATTTAGTTTACTCATAAAAGCTCCTTGCATATAAAATGTATTTGCCTATCACATATATTTTGAAAAATGATTTCAGATTTTATTTTTCTTCATTTTTTTCTGCTATAAAACTTTTTTAAATTCATGTAGTCAAATATACCAAATTATTTTTTATGGTGTTTACACATGGAATCACAAAGCCTTCCATTTTCCAGAATTATACAAGTAATCATTCATGTTTTTCAGTAACTTCATGATTTCATACATTATAACAAAGTGTGAATGCTTACGAATTTACTTTGTTTTTCTTAAAATTAGGACCTCATTTTATTTTTATCTAAAGATAGATCCAACAGATCAGATCCAACATTCTTTTCAGTCCAAAAATATGTTATTATTCTTTTCTGATCCATTTGAAATTTCAACTCTATTTGCAGTTTCAACTATATAAGAATATATATCATCAGTTTCTGTTATTTACAGACTATGCCACATTTACTTAGTATTTATTCCTGTGCCTTTAATAGATCATGATTTATAGTTACAATTTAAGATATTTGTGAGTGCATAACATGGAATACAATCAACAAAGATTTAATTTACATATAATTTCCTCATTTTCCCTCTTCTATTCACTATTATGAAAATGGGATACTGAAATTGAAAAATATAAATGGATTAGAAAAAGATTTCTGTGTGTATGTGTGTGTATTTTCTTGAATCAACTCTGATCAAACTTCTAAACACCTCACTCTTCTATTAAACATTGTGCTAAATATGTTCCAAATAATCTCACTCATTTACAGATTTATTTCTTTGAGTTATGGATAATAATTCATCCACAGTAAGAGCCAGGTAAATTTTCATAATTCAGATTCAAAAGAGTTCTCAGAGGTCACTTCTTATCTCTACAGCTACATTTAAAAAAAAGACATCAGAGCTTTGCAGGAGACAACATTTTGCTTTCTTTTCATGTGATCCACTTAAAATTATCTGTGCCTTCCTTGGTTAGAAATAATAGGTTCAGACACTATTGAATTTTTGACATAATTAAAAGAATAGGGCCTTTAAGATCCAAACAGATTTATTCTTAGTAAAAGGTAGTAAAAGATAAGAAAAACTTATATTCCCTTCATACCTCTTTTTCTATTCCAGGATTAGTTTTCTCAGAGACACAGAAAATAAGAAGGATTGTAAATAAAATGTAAAAGTTGAATAAATTTCTTTGGCCAAAACATCTAAAGTTACAGAGTTTGTATAGAATTTAGAGTTAAATTAGTAGCTAGTACTAGTTTACAAAAATAACTATAATGTAAAAGTCAGAGAAGGACAGGCATTGTAGAAAGTGTAGAGAACAACCTATGGGAATTTGGTCCCTATGAAGGACTGAATTCATAATTACCTATGGAATCATCCAGAAGAGCTAGGATTGAAATTTTAGATCATTACATTAGCACAGATGATCAGAGAGCTGCTGCTTTTTCTTTTTTTTTTTTTTTTTAAGATTTTTTTATTTTTTTATCTATCAGAGAGAGAGAGAGTGGGAGCAAGCACAGGCAGACAGAGAGGCAGGCAGAGGCAGAGGGAGAAGCAGGCTCCCTGCCGAACAAGGAGCCCGATGCGGGACTCGATCCCAGGACGCCGGGATCATGACCCGAGCCGAAGGCAGCCTCTTAACCAACTGAGCCACCCAGGCGTCCCTGCTTTTTCATCTCATAAGCAAAAAAAAAGACTTCAGAAATTTGTATTTAGCTCTTGGTGTATTTTGTTTGTTTGTTTGTTTTGGTTCATTTAAATGAATATTTCTAGTGTCTGAATCATCACTTCAAGTATAATAAAGAAAGACCAAAAGGAAAAGATGACTCAGGAGACATTAGAAATATATCTATTCTGTCCTCACTCCAATGCATCGTCTCTATTTGCTTAATTACATTATGAAGATTGTTCATTTCCTATTCAGTGGCAAAATCCTTAATAAAGCTAAACAGCATTCTCTCCAAACTATTATTTAAAGGCTTAATAGCTTCCAACTGGGATAAAGGCAGAGGGGTTAAAAAGTGGAAGGGGGGTGTTGAAAATAAAATACAAATAAAATAAGTAATATTGCAGAGTCTGTAATTCAGTCATTTTTAGATTAAAGAGGCAGCACACATATTTTAAACAATCAATGAAATATTATGGTATAGTGAAATAAAAATTTCAAACTTAAATTTTTTGAAGCATGCAACACTTGAGGAAAACAAAAACAAAAACAAAGGTTGACTAACGATCAGTGCGGTACCTGAGTGAGTGTACAGATGTACATTTTTTCCAGGGTTTTGTTACACACCATAAAATAATTTCAAAGCATCACTGTGAAAGATTTAGTCAGTGTTTGATTGTGCTGCAGGAGAGATTGTGCTGCCAACACTGACTAGAATTTCCCCAGCTATTTATTCAATCTATTGTTTGTGCACTAATCTATGAAATTTCATAATGAGTTTGCATTTTTCAATCATGTTAACTTCCTCTGGTTTTTGTTGTTGTTGTTGTTTTGAATACTTCATCCATCCAAAGAAAAGAAAGCTGGTGTTATAGCAATGTATTTAAACACATTTTAATGGGTGAAAATGTATATTGTGAAAACAGTAAATTTATTGCCAGTTCCTTGTAGAAAATTGCTTCAGAGACATTTAAAAAATCATTCTGGTTTCTCTTTCCGAAATGATCTAAACAGCAGAAAACATCAATAGAGGGCACCAACAGGCTGTTCTGGAAAGCCTTTCATTTCAGCGCTTGTGACAGTGAAACCTAGCTGAGAAGGCAGTACTTTTTAGGTGTATAGAGCAGCAGATGTTGTACTGGAAAGAGAAAAAAATAAAAGCATCCACATTATCCTTGAGCCAAAAGATAATTTCACAAACCTAATCCACTAGAATGTGACTCACTTTTCCTATATCACATCTTATCTACTAGCTCTGTATATTATCTTTCTAAAATACTTTATTTTGTCTGTAGCTTTTTCAAGTGAAATTTATTTCCAGTTTTAGACCTCACTGCAGAAAACCAAACTCATCAAAGAGTGTATTTAGTCATGCAGTCAATTCTTTGGTCATTCTATATTGATGGAAGTATATAGGGATATTCCCAAATAAGAATGATCTACAAATAATTATTGGTCTTGGCACCCTCTGTCTATATTTTGCTCATGAGGTCATTTTTTATATTCATCCTAAAATGATTATAGAGGGCTGCCTGGGTGGCTCAGTGAGTTAAGCCTCTACCTTCCGCTCAGATCATGATCTCAGGGTCCCAGGATTGAGCCCCACATCGGACTCTCTGCTCAGTGGGGAGCCTATTCCCCCTTTCTCTCTGCCTGCCTCTATGCCTACTTGTGATCTCTCTCTGTCAAAGAAATAAATAAAATCTTTAAAAAAATACAATAAAAATAACTATAGAAATGTATGGCTATGGATAATTTTTAAAACCAACAAATAGTAATGCTGATCCAGAGAGAGTTATGTAAACATTCTGGAGCTCTAAAACATGGGCATACTGAAGAACACGCCCTGCTCTACAAGCTGTGTTTTTCTGGACTTTGGAAAACTCCTTCTGACTTCCAGGCAGTTGAGAAGTGCAATGCAACAATGTGTCTAGAAGCAGGAGAATGAGCATTCGTGAACAGTGTTGGTAACAACTACAAGAATATAAATATAAAGACTACAGGTAAATTAGGGATCACTGTGATGTGCTAGAAAGCAGCTGAAATTTGTACTTCCCTTTATTTGATAAAATCAGTTTATTTTGATTTTTTCTTCAAATTTAAGCAATTTGTTCCCATGTGTCTATAAAGGTGGTCCCTTCCAATAAGGACTCCTAATTTTTTTTTTCCCTCAAAGTTTTGAGTAATTGTGTAAGATTTTTTTAAACACACACACACACATCTAAATACAATACCAGCTGCAGAACTACACCACACTGGGGCACGTGGGTGGCTCAGTGGGTCAAAGCCTCTGCCTTTGGCTCAGGTCACGATACCAGGGTCCTGGGATGGAGCCCCGCATCAGGCTCTCTGCTCAGCGGGGAGCCTGCTTCCCTTCCTCTCTCTCTGCCTGCTTCTCGGCCTACTTGTGATCTCTGCCAAACAAATAAACAAAATCTTAAAAAAAAGAACTATACCACACTGAGAAACACTTGAGGAATCAGAGAGAGAGAGATTAAATGCATACACTACCTCCACAACTTTCCAGGAGTGTGAGACCTTCATACATGTAGTTAATGAGTCCACTTTTCCTCAGCCATAAAATGAACACAATTTCCAGCCACTTAAATTGAACTGAGGATTAAAAAAATAATAATATATATGCATATATACATTTATACATGCATAAATATGTATATATACATAAGCACCTGGTGTATTTTGAGTTCTCAGCAAATCCCAATTCATGTCACTTACATTCTTTTCTCCTAGATATAGTCACTTCAGCTATACTGATTTTTAATTGAATATAACATGAGTTGGCATAGACAATTTTGCTTCTATGATCACCTTACCACAATGTGGTTAAGCTTGTTTTCTCTCTCCTATTGTCTCCTAGGTAAATAAGAATAGAAATAACTTTTATTTTCATTACCTAAAACACAATATGAAAATTGAGTATAGCTGGAATTGGGAAAAAGCTCTTCAACTAAATAATCATCATTAGTAAGTTTTTAAGAAATTATATACATATATGTATGGGGTAAATCCAATTTAAAATCCTGTGTACAGGTGTGTTCCTTAATATATAGTGAATGATTATTGAGATGGCAACAACATATTGATGCCCATAACTAAATACATTCTAAAAGTTCAATAAGAATAAGTAAACACATTTATCTTTAGGACTTGGTAATGGTTTTTAAGGTTATAAACGCATATTAAAAGCCTTATTTTGAATACGAAAAACATGAAATAGTTTGGATATTTGCCTCAGGTAAAGGGTATAATGGCAAAAATTTTTATTTTCTTTGTTGTGACCTAACATTTCAATTATAGCCTGCTGGTTGTTTGCATGTAGTGTTTCAGTATGATTAACCTTACAAAAATTTCTCTCATTTTCAATCAGCATTTTCTTCTATGTGCAGTTACATTATCAAAGAAATACATTTTTCTCTAAAAGTGTTCTAACTTTAAACCTTGAATTTCTGGGATGCCTGGATGCACAGTTGGTTGGGTGTCTGACTCTTGGTTTTGGCTTAGGTCATGATCTCAGGGTCATGAGATTAGCCCTGCTTTGGGCTCTGATCTCAGTGGAGAGTCTGCTTGAGATTCTCCCTCTCCCTCTGCCCTTCCTGCTTGTGCTCTCTCTCTCTTTCTCTAAAATAAATAAATGAATCTTTAAAAATATCTTGAATTTCTTTAGCATTTTCTTTTATATCTGTATGACTCAGGTTCTTCCTATATTTCTGCCATTATTCAATTCTTATATACTTTAATTTTGAATTAATTTAAGTAAATAAATGCTTAGACATGCATATGTTTTTAACCAACATTCAGATTCTTTCTGTCACCTTCTAGTGTCAACTCTTAAACACTTAGTAGGTGGTCTTGAAATGATAATCAGATACCTGCATATCCATTTTGGGGGGAGACAGGCATGTGGAAATCATAACCAGAGGAATGTACCTGAACATTCAATAGACAGATCACAATATCAAGTACTCTAAAAATAAATGGATGCCACTAATAAAAAATAAAAAAAAAATTAACATTAGAAGCAATACTTCTTCTCTTCAATATGTGTCTAATTGTTCTGTCAGACATATTTCTTTACATTTATTGTGTATATATACACACTAGGTGTGTATATATATTATGTGTGTATATGTGTGTATACACACACACGAATTGTATGTGTGTATATATATACACAAATAAATATATGTGTATATATATGCATATATACTGCATATATGCATATATATACACACATATACTGCATATATGCATATATATACACATATATGAATATATATACACATGTGTGTGTATATATACACAAATAAATATATGTGTGTGTGTGTATATATGCATATATACTGCATCTATGCATATATATATACACACACATTTCTACACATGAAAGTTAATTTTAACTGTCAGTTTCGCTGGGATACAGTGCCCAGACATTTGGTCAACATTATTTTTGGTGTGTCTATGAGAGTGTTTCTGGATAAGATTAACACTTGAATTGCTAGACTGAGTAAAGCAGACTGCTCTCCTAATATGGACAGGCTTCATCCAATCAGCTGAAGGCCAAATGGAATAAAAGTCTGAGTAAGAGGGAAGGCTTGCCTGACTGGTTGAACAGGCACATAGATATTTTCCTGCTTTAAGACTCCAACTAAAACATTAGCTCTTCTTGGATCTTGAGGTTGCTGGCATTAGACTGGAGCCAAACATCACCAGTCCTGTGTCTCCTTACTCCTGACTGCAGATCTAGGGATTTATTAGACTTCATATTCATGTAAGCCAATTCCTTACCCAAACAAAAAAACCCAAAAATAGATGTCTATGTCTAATCTATACCTATGTCTATCTATAAATCTCCTATTGGTTCTCTTTCTCTGAAGAACCTTATCTAACTCACTATATTACACAATTAAAATAGAATTTGAGGCAACATAAAATGTCATAAAAACTCTTGAGACTTTCTAGGTGTAATGATTTTATCCTTTATAGCATAGAAATATGAAGTTTATTAAAAAAAAGATTAAATGACTAATTTACAGTTTTGGAAGAAACAATCCCTGAGAATTAATGTGTTAAAGTTTTATATTAAAGAATGTCAGTAAAATAATGAGGGATGAACAATTGATGACATTTATAAACCTTGGTTAATATCGCTGTATATTTCTGTTTCAGAAAGACTCATTGTTGGTGTTGAGAAATGTTGTTTGTTCAGAAATTAATACATACTGTGTCACAAACTATAGGAAAAGGGATTTTACATATTCCTTCATTCAAATGTTTTCATCAACATATAAAAAACAATTTTGTATTCTCCTAAATGATTCCCAGAAAAGATATACTGTCAAAAATCATACCGATGGGTTCAAAATGTTTACTCGCTGCTATTTTGGTAAGCACATTTTTTTTAAGCACTCAGGAAGAGAGGCAGAACTATGAGAGACACACTGAGGAAATACAGCCGTCATATCTATAATGTTAGAAATCAAGTCATAAAGTTACAAAAAGAATCCTTACAGTTTGAACCATAAACACTGCAACAACTGAAAAATTAAATACAATATTAATTTGAATGAAAACTGAGGGTATACGAACTATCTATTGTATAAAATATGGCTCACAAGAATCTGTGTAATTTTTAAATATATTAAATGATATAGATATAATACAAGAAGGTTTATTTTTTTCTCCCAGAAAGCATAAATTAGAGGCACAATCTAGCAACTTCCCCAGATAATGATCTAGGCTCAGGATTTTATAGAGCAAAATCATATTATGAAGAAAGATTTAAAAAAATCTTTGAAAATTATGAAGGAAACCACAGTAAATTTTAACTTGTAACTCAAGGAGGAAAAATATCAACAACATATGTATTCTCTAAAACTCTGTAATAGGACTGAATAAAACAAATAAAAAATATTTATTGTGTTTCCCTCTGCTGGACTCTTTTTTTTGCAAACCGAATAACAGATGGCATTTAAGAAGATATATCCACCATTGTGTCAATAATTTCACAGTCAAGTTGGCAAGATTAGCAAAAAGCCAATTTTCAAAATGGCTCTGCACCCAGAGCTACCCTACAGAAGTCTCAGGAATGAAATTTCCACAGTAAGAAGCCTGCTCTGATTTTGTCTTTTTAACACCATAACTGATTACTTTAAATAAATGATCTACAGTCTTACCATTCAGAATTGATGACTTCCCTATTTGGAATTGTTCAGCTTTAAATATGTTTAATAAATCTCAAATTAATTAGAATATAAGAGCTTCTAAGTGTTAATATTTTTATTCTAATGCTGTCATAAAATCAGTATGTGTTAAATATCACTTTAATGACTCTAGGAAGAAATGACTTCGAGAACATGACTTCCTATTTGTATTCTTTTCTAACTTATATTTTTAATAACTTACATTTTTAATATTTTCTTCATGTTTGTAGGAAGATAAAATTCACCTTAGAACATAGGGCACAAATTTATGACCCTTATTCTATCTTCTAACTCCTCTTTCTTTGAAGTAAGCACTCTTAAATATTTGTTGTTTAACTTCCCAACTTGTTTCTAACATTTATATTCACATAGTTCCTCCTTAAAATCCATCACAGAAGATATGTCATAGTAGTTATATTTTTGTGTAATCTTTTATCTCCAGATGACAAAATATATGAAAAAAATCTTCCATGTAATTTCACAAAAATCTACCTCTCCTCTATTTTATGTATGAATACTTCCCCATTTTTTTGTGTGTGTCTAGTAGAAACAGCAAGCACTACAGTATATTTTAAAATATACATTTGCACATCTATGTGTATATTCCTGAAGACTAGATTCTTAGAAGTAAGTTTATGGGTTAAATAATATGCATACTGATACTTTGATAGAATTTGTTTAGTTGCATTCTCAAAAGTTCATATAATTTTACATTCCCACAGCATTGTTTGAAGGTATCTATTTCATCTCAGTTTAAAAACTTTTAGTTTTTTAAATAAAATTTATATCAATGCATTATATAAAATGGGGTAAAATACTCAAATATATAATCAGATATTTATTAAAAATTATTATTTCAATATTTTGCCAGGTTTTTCTATGTATTTATTTTTCTTGTTAGTTCATAGAAGTTTCCTGTATACATGAAAAAATACTTCATGATATATTGTAATAGTGAGGTTTCTGCTTTTGCAATGCTTAATAAAAAACAAGCCCTGGATTTTACTGGGTTACAAAAATAGCCATTTGCTTTTTTGATTATATAGGTCTACAGATTAGCCGCATTTTGGCAAATTTGGCCTCGTCCTAACGGGGCTTGATTCCAATCTGGAGGTCAAGTTCAGGTATCTTTGCATGCCTTATTCTAGGAACCATTAGCTACCTGGGTGTATGTTTCACTGGGTATGTTTTCTTTATACTGATGACAAAAGTGCAAGAGAACAACTGTGAGCACATTAACACATTTAAAACCTCTTTTGGAAAACATACATATTATGTTCCTTCACATATCATTGACCAAAGCAAGTCTTATTAGGCCATGTCCAGTCATGAAAAAGTGGAAAAGAAAGAAATTTGTGAACAAGTGATCCTATGTGTCACTATATTTTCAATGCTTTTTCCACATCAATTGCTCATGCTTTCATTTTTTTACAAGTTTTTAAATCTATGTATTGCAGTAATCTGTTTCTTTATAAATCTGGATTTTTGTGTCCTACTTAACGCTTTCGTGCTGATCATGAATTAAGTATTATCATCTTATATATGTTTTTTATAGTGCTGACTTCTGCATGTTTCATTTGCAAGTTTTGTATGTGTACTTTTTAAACCAAAACATTTTCCTGTGGACTTTAACCTATCTTTCCAATTGCTACAACATAAATTTTTATTAAATAATTTCTGCATGAGTTTGAAATATCATCTACTTTATATACTAAATTGCCATGTATAAATTGATTTATTTCTTGTATTGTTTCCTGCTAATCTACTTCGGTATTTCTGCACTAAAACACATAGTTCTTATTTCTGTAGCTTTAAAAAAAATGTTTGACAGGGCCACCTGGGTGGCTCAATTAATTAGGCATCTGCCTTTGGCTAGCTTAGGTCATGATCCCAGAGCCCTGGGATCCAACCCTGCATTAGGTTCCATGCTCAGCGGGGAGTCTACTTCTCTCTCTCCCTCTACTCCCTCTCCCTCTGCCTGCTATTCCCCCTGCTAATGTGCTCTCTCTCCCTGTCAAATAAATAAACAAAATCTTAAAAAAAGTTTGCATAGTAAATCAAGTCCTAGATCACTGATTTTGACTCTATGTATGTATTTATTTATTTACTATTTATTTTTTGACAATTTTCTTGCCTTTTTCTGTATATTTTCTCTTGGGTATTCTAAAGATTAAGTTTTCCTCAGTCAACTTAAAAATACTCTTGAGGGTAGGGAGAGGGTGGTGGGGTTATGGACATTGGGGAGGGTATGTGCTATGGTGAGTGCTGTGAAGTGTGTAAACCTGGCAATTCACAGACCTGTACCCCTGGGGCCAATAATACATTAGATGTTTATAAAAAAATTTAAAAATAAATAAAAAATACTCTTGGGGTTGTGGAAAGAAAATAATATAAAATATCTTATTTAGATTGAAGCACCTGAAATTGCCAATCATTCCCCTTTATAGACCCAGTGGAACAGTAATTTATTATGATTCACCTATGATAGACAATTAATTTAGAATAAATTACCTCTGTACAATAGTGATCATTCCCATGTGGGAATATGACATTTTTTTTTCTTTTCATTATATATTTTCATATAGTTTGGTTTCATTTTCACCTAGCCTTTTTAAAAATTAACTATATTTTTAATTTTTAGGTGATCTCTACACCCAATATTGGGCTGAAACTCATGACCCCAAGATCAAGTCACAGGTTCTGATTGAACCAGCCAGGAACCCTTCATCTAGACTTTTCACCTTTTTTTTTCCTCTAAGATGTATTAATAAGGTCTCTGAGATTTAATCTGTTGTTAAATAATGGCAACTATTTTGCATTATATTTCTATATTGTTATTGCTGATTTATGAGAAAGATATTGCTTTTCATAAGTTGATACAGAAAGGAAATGAAGCATAGTGGTTAAAATAAAATGCTCTAATGTCATAACACTTTGGTTTAAATCCCAACTCTCCTTATTCGATGAATGAAACTAAGTAGCTAGTGTCCTTTGCCAGTTTCCTCCTCTAAAAAAGTGTAACTGTAATACCTTCTGCAGTGAAGTACAGTTTCTCAAATTCCTCTCTTTTATTTTATTTTCCTCTTCAAAGAGCACCTCCTCACATCAGCAATGCACGTGTGTGTGTGTGTCTGTGTGTGTGTGTGTCCAGGGGAAGGTTTGTCACTGGAAAGGATGTGGGAAGCAAGCCTGCAAAAGCAAACTTTGCTCCTGTCTGAGGTAATTTTTATTTTCTTGCTTCAGTAGACCCTATTCTGTTAAACAACTGAGCAAAAGGCAACTAGCAGTATCCAAAAGCTTCCTTAGGGTCAAAATACTATACAATCTTTATTCAAGGGTTAATACACAATGTCAAAAACATCATTCAAACATCCATCAATGCACAGATTTACAGAAACTCCCTACTGCAAATGTGAGAAGGTTGAAATATCACATTAACCACATGTAATACATTCTAAGACAGGATAGCATAAAGAGAATTAATGGGTAGGGCTGGCATTAGTTAAGTAGGTCAAATAAGGCAATGTAACTTGAGGAACCTGTGAGAAATTTGGAGAAAAAAGACAGATGAATGGATGAGGTTTAATCTCACACTTTTAATTGGGCAAATAGAAAGTGTCCTAATTTATTTGAGTGTGTCTTTTTATAGTTACTTTTATTATTATTGTGTTTATTAAGTGTACAGCTCAATTGTTATTATTATATTCACAGAGCCAACTTAAATAAAGAGGAACACTGAGTTCAAATTTCCAGAAATTGAGTTTTTTTTTTAGAAATAGCAGAGAGTTTGCAATGTGGGACGTAAAATCTGTACCAAGCTACAGGCAAGTCCGTTAGTTAGCTTTTGGGGTGGGCTATATTTATGAACAGGAAGTACAAAAAAGGAGAGTACAAGCAACTAGAGTTCAAGCACTAAAACCATTTGCTTGAGGAAAGAGACAGGTTCTTGGTGTGCGTTCATTGATCAAGGAATAAGTTTTACTTTTTTGTAAATCACACATTTAAGAAAAATTAATCTCTCAGTCCTTCAGTTTCCTTTTCCTGAGGGCACAGGCATGTGATTCTATATTTGATAACCTTTAGTACATTTTATTTATTTTTTTAAATATTTATTTATTTTTTTAGAGAGAGAGACAGCATGAGTGCACACATGAGTGGGGAGAGGGGTAGAGGAAGAGAGTCTTCAAGCAGACTCCTCACGGAGCGTGGAGCCCGATTCAGGGCTCCATCTCAGGACCCACTCATCAGTTAGTGGAGATTGATGCCATTTCTATCTTTGGCCTATTATGAATAGTACTGCTATAAACATTTATGTACAAGTTTTTGTTTGTACATACAGTTTTGGCATAGACTCAGGAGTGGAATAGCTGGGTCACACTATAACTTTATATTTAATCAATTGAGAAACTGCCACCTTATTTGCCAAAACGGCTATACCATTTTTCTTTTCCCACCAGGAGTATTTGAGTTTTCTGATTTCCCCACACCTTCACTTTATTTTTCATCATTTTAGCTATCCTGGTGGGTATGGAGTAATATTTCCATATGGTTTTAATTCATATTTTTCTGGTAAATGATAATCCTGAGCCTCCTTTTATGTACTATTAGTCATTTGTAGTTTTCCATCAGAGAAATGTCTATTCAGCTCAATAGCCCACTTTTTTTAGTTGGGTTAATTGTCTTTTATTCACTGAGTTACAAGCATCCTTTATGTATTTTAGATACGAGTTCTCTATCTGATATATGATTTGCAAATATGTACCTACCTTTTATGATTTGTCTTTTCATTTTCTGGATTGTGTTCTTCAAAGCACAAAGGTTTAAAGCAATTTTCCCTTTCCTTAGTGGTTATTATGTTTATTGTCTAAAAGTACTCATTTTAGGTAAAATTCTCTATTAGATTGCCAGGGTGCCATGGCAAAGTACGGCAACCCAGGTGGCTTAAACAACAGAGCTGTTGTTACACCGTTCTGGAGGCTAGAAGTACAAAATCCAGATGTCTGATGGTTGGTTCTTTCTGACAGCTGTGAGGAAGAATATTCCATGCTTCTTGCCTAAGCTTTTGGTGCTTTGCTGGCAATTTTAGCATTTGAGGCTTGTAAAAGCGTTATTCCAATCTCTACCTTCATCTTCACGTGGCATTCTCCCTAAGTGTGTGTTTGTGTCCAAATTTCCCCTTTCATAAGTACATCAGTTATATTAAATAAGAGGCCCTTCCTACTCTCATATGGCTTCATCTAAACTTAACTAATTACAACTACGTAACCCTAATTTCAAGTAAGGACATGTTCTGAGGTACTTGAGATCAGATTCAGCCTATGAATTTTTCAGGAATACAATTCAACCCATAGCACACATATTACCAAATAAATAAATACTTACCTAATTCTTACTCAAACATTACTTGGCAAAAATCTTAAAATTAATATAGCTATATATAAAGCAAACTCTTTCCCATACATTGTCTTATTTATTTTTCTCATAACCACCTGGTGTGATAAGTAATACTTACATTTTATCTCTATTTTATAGATGAAACAACTATCTAGAGAGATTTGATTTGCCCCAGTTTCTTATGTTTCTATGTAACAAAAAGAAAGGAGCACAATTTCCCACTCTATCCTCATCAGGGCCTTTTACACTAAAGGTGATGCTTATGATTCTATCTATCTATTTAATGGAAAGGTGATACTAATAAAAGCCACAATACTTATATACTTCTGCAAAAATGTGGGAAATGAATGATCTAGGAAAATGGCATAAAATTTTACCCAATAAACCTGTGAGTTCTACCCAGCCAGATAATCTGGGAAACACAGAGTGAATAAAAAGCATTATCCTTGCTTTCAATGTACTTATTGTCTATTAGGAAAGTTCAGCATAATAATAGAAAATGATGGATAAGAAAATAAGATCAGATAAACTATGACGATGAATTGTTCAATTGTATGATCTAAGTAGTGGCCAAAGGAGAATTAAATTTGGGTGGATTGGAGTATTCTGAGATGCCTTTATTATGAAAATTGGACTGGAATTAAGGACTGATATCAGGAAATGGATCCTGAAGTCATGGAAAGGAGGAAGAACTATGGGTGGGGGCAAAAAAAAAAACATGAACCAAACTAACTAATTGAAATTGTGAATCCTCTCTCTAAGGAAAAGGGGCAACTCAGATTACAGTGCCTGGAGAAAACAAAAATTATAGACAGTAATAAAATTGTCATTCTCATTTCAATTTATATTTGTTGATTAATAAGTGACTACACTCATACCTATGCATTTTTAGGTTAATTCCAAAGCATTCATACAGCAAGAGAAGCACTCTCAAAAATAAGATCAAGTTTTCACTTTATGGTACTAAGGACAATTAGAGCTTCTTCAAAGTAGTGGTGTGAACTCCCTAGTAGCGCTTCCCTAGTCTTCCTACTAAGTAGGTATGGAGTGTTGGCCAGGAAAGAGCAAAGTTCTCTTCTCAGGAAAGTCAACCTTAATTTGGCAGGTTAGTGCTTTAACCTCACAGCCTACTCAATCCATCTCTATTTTTCTGGAACTACCAACAAGACTGCCAAATGTGATCCATGCACTTGTCCACTAGAAACTGAATGGGAGCCATCAACTCATTTCACACAGGTCAGCAAACAGCAATCAAAGGCTAATGGCTTTCTGTCACCACCAACCCACGGTAGGTGCAAAGGCCGACCTGGAGGTTAAAGGCTCTGCATCCCATTACCTATCCCAGGAACTATCTGGTCCCCCTCTAAAAAGCAATTTACTTGGTACAAAATTGAAAGTACTACCTGATTTGCTCTTTTCCCAGTGCTGCTTTCAAAAATGCCTGAAAGTTTCTAAAGTGGCAGAACTGATGGGCCGGCCTCTTTGCTAGGTGTTTGGCAGGTGTGAGGGAGCAGTGGTGAAAAACTAATAAGGAGAAACGTCAAGTTACGTTTGGCCAAGAGGTGAGTCAGCATTCAGTACATGGCGAAGACTGTTGACTTAAAATCCTCATTCAATTGTTGTTAAATGCAGAATATAGTCCCACAAGTCTTTCAAAGAAAACCTTTCCTTAATAAATTAACCATTAATTGGTATTAATTAGACATAGGTTTGTTGAAAAGAATAACTTTTCTGTCCATGGCATTAGAAGATTGGGACTGTGTAAAGAGTAGCCAACTTAAAAACATTTGATACTAATGCACTATCACTCTAGAAATGTTTGTTTTCAGAAACAGTTTGTCCCAAACTGTTAAGCAAACAAGTTCTATGTGTCTTGTCCTCACTTTTTGTCTTAAAATTAACATAAAACTGCCAAAAATGCAAAATCAAAAATCATGGCTGAAAATACTCTGAAATTAATAAAGATTAAGTTTTGGGCACCTTCAAATGCATACCCAAAGCTCCAGTAAATTTTATTGAGTTATGTCATGATTTTTCTTCAGGAAAGTCCTTCAAATTATGTAATACTCAGGATCCAAATAACTTGGGTGTACCTCTATCAACTGATTAATCACATAATGAACCTGTAAAAACCTATAAATATGTCTATCTGTGCTTCTCATTCTACATAAAACTCACTAGAAACAATGTTCAAAAAGATTCTTCTCTGTGGGCCTCTGGGGGGAGACACAGCCCAAAAAGTGGTGGTTGCAACATTTTTCTCATTCTAGTTCTTAGCATAAGTACATACAGAGATGCATACCAAATACAAGTACAAACACAAATGCAAAGATAAAGGTAGAGTGAAAACAGATACTAAGATCTGAGAAATGCTCAACAATTCTACTTAAGAAGAAATTTTAAAATATCTTATTCACTTATATGTCTAATTGCTTTCAGCAAGACATAACATTTAGTTAACAACAGAAATTACATAACTTTTAATAAAAAATCTCCAGCTTGTCAGTAATGCTTTGTAGGGTAAAATTATTCTCAGAATTCACAAAGGCCTTATAAGACCCTGTATCACTTATCTTATACTTCAGCTCAAATAATAACCATACTGATTCATCATAGTCTTTGACTTTCCCATACACTGTGCATGTGTGCATACTACATTTTTCAAAGTTAATTATGTATTATTACCAGGAACACACATTTTTCTAACACATCATAAAAATCCATTCCTAGAATTATCTTTAAAATATTAATATATGAAAAAATATCACATAGAATCAAATGAAAGTTTAGGCATCTCCTGGGTCCTGTTGTTTTAATAAACAGATACAGCTTAAACTCTAAAATAACTTCCCTGAAAAGCTACTTTTTTGTTAATGCTTCAAAAAATATTCTATTCACATTTAGAGAAAAGTTAGGAAAGTGCAGATGTTTCTCATTTACCTAGCTTCCAGAAACATTACTATTATACACATTTGTGTGTGTGTGTGTACACACTATGTATTATTATATATTATTTAATATATGCTATATTACTATGTTATTCTGTATATACACATCATATATATACATAATCATAGTACATTTTTCAAAATCAGGAAATTAACTGGGGTCACCATTACGAACTAAACTACAGACCTTATTTAAATGGTACTCACTTCTCCACTAGTGTCCTTTCCAGGATCCAATCCAGGACTGCACACTGTTTTTAGCTTTTGTCTCCTTGTTCCCTCCAATCTATAACAGTCTTTCATTCTGCTGTTTCTCTTTTAACAGGAATTTCATTCATTTTCTGAAGCAAAATGATTGATATTGATTTCTACTAATTATCTATTATAACAATGATTTTTTAAATAACTGTGTTCTTTTTATTTCCCAATGAGTAATTTTTTACTTTTTTATTTTTACTCATTTTTCAAATTTTTATTTCAATTCCAGTTAGTTAACATACAATGTAACATTAGTTTCAGGTGTAGAATCTAGTGATTCATCACTTAAATACAACACCCATGGTCACATGGGTCACATGGGTCACATGGTCACGCTTTTATTATTATGTCAACCACTGGGTTAAATGCGAAATCAATAATGCTATAAAAATGCATAAGACCACACAAATACTTAGGGTCACATAAGAAAGAATAATCTGAACGTGTATTATTGGCATATAATTATAAATTGCTTCCATTATCTCATTATCACAATATCTGCTAGAAGTAAGTGTTGTTCAGTCCCATTCTATATGTGATAAAATTGAGGCACAGAAAGGTCGCTTGCCCAAAATCACTTGGCTGTTTAGCAGACCAGAATTTTAAAGCATCTTCTACTGTAATTCATATGCTATAGATAATCTCCAATGCATGAGTTTTGCTAACAGCTGCATTGAATAGATTTTTGTAGAATGTAAGACCTAAAACCTAAAGAATCTACATACACATTTCTTCTGTCTTGCACAGCTTTAGCTGCCCATCCTCAATCAAGTATGACAAAATCTAATAGAACTATTGTGTGCCAAGCCTAGTGTCAACAATCACAGTTATGTATACTAATTCATGGGTTCTGGCCCGTGATTTGGCTGGACTGTCAGGGACTCAGAAGGAACATGAGGGGACAAATTAGTGAAAAGGAAATCTGAGGAAAAAGCATGTGGATAGTCCTCTCCCAATGGGCAAAAAATGTGTGTCCCATGTGAATGTTTACCAAATGGTGACTGCAGCAGAGAAGGATTCTAATAATCAAGTGTTTTTGACCTCTTCAATAGATACCAGTTAGCCTTCTTCCCAGCCACCATTGTCATTGCCCAATGAGTTCATGAATAAAGTAGCCCTGGAGGAAGGGATGGAGGTTATGCATGGGCTCAGCAACAAGGACTTCCACTCACCAAGCCAGACTTGGATAGAGCCATTGCTGAGTGCCGAATCTTCCAGCAACAGACAACCACTGAGTCCCACACATGGAACTATTCCCCAGGGTGATCAGCCAAGTTGATTGCACTGAACAGCTTCCATCACGGAAGGGGCAGTGTTTCATCACTGGGATAAAGGCTGACTCTAGATACAGATTTGCCTTCCCTGTGTACAGTGCTTCTGTTGAAACTACCATTCATTGACTAACATAATGCATCAACGACCATCATGGTATTCCACACAACATTGCTTCTGATCAAGAAATGACCTTCACAGAATTGTCCCCACTATTCTGAAGCAGCTATCTTGATAGGACAGTGGAATGGTTTTTTGATGAACCAGTGATAATGACAACTAGGTGGCAATATCTTACAGAGCTAAGGCAACTTTATCCAGAAACTGCACATGTTCTTAATCAGCATCCAATATATGATGCTGTTTCTCCTATAGCCACGATTCATGGGTCTAGAGATCAAGGAGTGGAAACCAGAACAGCACCATTTACTATTACTTCCCTAGTGATTCACTGGCAAACTTTTTACTTCCTGTTCCCATGACCTTGTGCTTTGCTGGTCTAGAAGTCACAACAATGATTCCATTGACCTGAAAGTTAAGACTGTCTAGACTCCTGATGCCTCTGAAATAGCAGTCATGGAAGGGAGTTATCTTACTGGGTGAGGTAATTAATCCTGGCTACCACAGGGAAATTAGACGGCTACTCCATAATGGAGGTAAAAAGAATACATCTGGAATATAAGAGACCCCTCAGGATATATCTTAGTATTACCATGCCCTGTGATTAAGGCCAATGGAAAACTACAACAACCAAATCCAAGAATGATTACTAATGTCCAGATACTTCAGGAATGAAAGTTTAGGTGCCTTCACCAGATAAAGAACCATGAGCAGCTGAGGTGCCTGCTGAAGGCAAAGAGAATATAGAATAAATAGTGGAAGAAGGTAGTCATAAATACCAGCTATTACCACACATCTTGTTTTAGAAATAATGACTCTGTTATGGATATTCTTATCTTGTTATGAATGTATGTGTGCATATATATAGATGCATATAGATATAGAAAATATATGCATATAGATATAGATGCATATGGTTATATAGATATATAAATATCTTTGTTTTCCTCTCTCATTACATTATAATGTATTATATAATGTATTGACTTAATATAATATTTAAGTATTGTTAATTTTATATTACAGTATTTAAGTTACATCCAGAAAAGTAAACATGACTTAAGGACTTTACCTTTTCTTCTAAAGAAGCAGTTACTGTGTTTTCAGTTGTATGCAGGATAATTATATCATGTTAGGCAAAATTCTGACCTTGTAATTGTCTTTATTCAGAGGCTGCATTGTTAAAGAGATGGATATGATTGCCAACTTGATGAGAGATGGATTTGTGATGATTAATTTTATGTGTCAATTTAACTGGGCTACTGCCTAGATATCTGATTAAACATTATCTGGGGTATGTCTGTGAGGAGGTTTCTGGTTGAGATTAACATTTGAATTGGTAGGCTGAATAAAGCAAATTGTCCATTCCAGTGTTGGTAGGCCTCATCTAACCTGCTGGAGGCCAGAATAGAACAAAAGGTGTAATAAGGAAAAACTCACTCTCTGTGTGTTTTTTTGTTTTCTGCTTGTTTTGAGCTGGGACATATTTTCTCCTGCACTCAGACTGGAATTTATACCATTGGCTCTCTTGGGTCTGCAGTTTGTAGATAGCATATCACAGAATTTCTCAGTCTCCATAACTGCATGAGCAAATTCCTTATTATAAATCTCTTTCTTTCCTTTTAAATATTTTCCTACAAATAGTTCTTTTTAGATAGTTGATCCTCAAACAATGCAGGGGTTGACCTTTGAACAACACAGGGATTAGAGGCTCAAAGTCTCCATGCAGTCAAAAACCTGCATATAAACTTTGATTCTGTAAAACATTTAATTACTAATAGCCTCCTGTTGATGGGAAGCCTTACCAATAGCATAAATAGTTGATTAACACATATTTTGTATCAGTATTATACAATTGTGTTCTTATAATAAAATAATTAGAGAAAAGAAAATGTTATTAAGAAAATCATAAGTAAAACAAAATACATTTACAGTATTGTACATATGTTAATTTAGGAAAGTCCATGTATGGACAAGATGGGCTGCTGGAACAGTAGTATGGTGGCTGGCCTGGCCCCAGGATGGCAATGTTCTGCAGCCTGGTAGCTTTGGCTTAACAATGAGTTTCCAGATAAACATGCAGGCCATGATGGCAGCCTGGAGGCACAGTGCAGCTGCTCCATCTGTCTGGAGGTGTATCACCAACCTGTGGCCTTCAGCATTTGTGGCCACTTGTGAGGGAGCTGGCCTCCAGGAGACTGAAGAGCTGGGGCATCATTAGGAAAAGGAGTCCATGACTAGCCTTAGAAGGGCCCTAGGAACTCAGAAACCCCAATAGGGCACTGGAGCCTGGAGCATGGAGGGAAAAGTCACCAGGGGCACAAGATTCTCTACACAGAGCTCTTATCCACTGTGCATTCCTGTACTTCAGCCTAGCCTCCTAGCCACCAGCCTCAGATGTTTAATCCAACTGCCCCATCAGAACATGGTGTAACCTATAGCCCTAGAGGGTTTCAGAGCTCTGAGGGGCTTCTGACAACCTTAAAGAGTCTCCCCAAGCACCCAGAGGGAAGCAGACACGACCTTTGCATTTGCCTTTAATTTATTCTTGTGGAAACTCAGGGGAGCAATTGCAAATAAGTGCCTCATCACCTTTGTTGTCAACTCTTTAAAACAAAAAAATGCCTCTAAGTACACCCACACAGTTCAAATTCCTGTTGTTCCAGGGTCAACTGTATATATTATTCTTAGCCCATTTGGGTTAGTATAAAAATCCCTTACTCTAGGTAGCTTATAAACAACAAAAATTTACTTGTCTGAGATCCAGCATGGTCAGGTGAGAGAGCTTTTCCAGGTCTTAGACTTCTTGTTTTAATCTCACAATGTGGGGAAGGCAAGGGAATTTTGTGGGGTCTCTTTCAAGAGCTCTAATAACATTTATGAGGATTTCACCTAGATGACCTAAGCACCTCCTAAGGAAATGTCTCTGAATACCATGACATTGAGGTTTAGAATTTCAACATAGGAATATGAGGGAAAACAAACATTCAGACCAGCGTCTTACCCCCTAGATCCCCCAAATTAATTTCCTTCTCACCTGTAGAATAATTTCATTATATCCCAACAAGCTCCAAATCTTAATTCATTCCAGAAGCATCTCAAAAGTTTAAGTCCAAAGTCTCATTTAAATATCATCTATATCTGGGGCACCTGGGTTGTTCAGTGGGTTAAAGTCTTTGCCTTTGGCTTGGTTCATGATCCCAGGGTCCTGGTATTGAGCCCCACATCGGGCTCTCTGCTCAGCAGGGAACCTGCTTCCTCCTCTCTCTCTGTCTGCCTACCTTTCTGCCTACTTGTCATCTCTGTCTGTCAAAAAAATAAATAAAATCTTTAAAAATAAATAAATAAATAAATAAATAAATAAATATCATCTATATCAGATATGGGTGACACTCAGGGTACAATTCATTCTAAGGCAAATTGCTCACCTTCTGTGAAGCTGCAAAATCAAAGATTTTATATGCTTCCAAAATACAACAATGTTACAGGCAGAGGACACACATTCCCATTTCAAAAGGCAGAAATAGGAAAGAAAAGGGTGATGGTTTCTAAGAACATCCAAAATCCAAAAAAGGCAAATAATACCAAACCTTAAATCTCAAGAATAATCTTCTTTAACTCAATTCTCTGCCAGACAGGCCCAGTGAGGTGGAGGTCCCACCTTCTGAACACACTGGGATAATCCTCGCATTTAAGAGAAGTCAAGCTATACCTTCAACAGTACTTAGAAATAGCTTCAGCCGTGTATCTAATTTCATTGCTTACAAGTTCCACCTTCCATAGAACACAGACACAATTCAGCCAAGTTCTTAGCCACTTTAAGCAATGATGATCTTTTCTCCATGTCCAGTATCATGTTTCTTTTCTATTTCTCTAGAATTCCCTTTATAAATCCCTTCGTGGCAATATAGGTATTCTCTACCATGTACCTCCAAACTTCTTCAGCTTTTACCCATTTTGCCCAGCTCTGAAGCCACTTCCACATTTTTAGATACATGTTATAGCAGCACCCTTACTTCTTGGTACCAATATTCTGTCTTAGTTTACTTGGACTTCTATGACAAAACACCATAGACTGAATAGTTTATAAACAACACATATTTCTTTCTCATAGTTCTATAGGTTGAGAATCCAAAGTCAGGGTGCCAGGATGGTCAAGGGACAGCCTTCTTCTGAGCTGCAGACTTCTCATTAGGTCCTTGTATGGTGGAAGAAGCTGTGGAGCTCTGTGTGGTCCTTTTATAAAAAAATGAATCTCATTCATGAGGGCTCCACCTTCATGACCTGAATACCTCCCAAAAGTCCTATCTGCTAATACCATCACATTGGGCATTAGAACTTCAACATAAGAATTTGGGGGGCTACACAAACACTGAGACCATAGGGTATATAAAAATAAAATCATTATACATATAATATATGTGATATATATTAAAAATATAATATATATTCTCATATATGTTTATTTTTCATAGCTACATATGGTCTATTGAATCTGTTATCTGTTTCTTTGGAGAACCTTGACTAGTGACTACACAGTGAGAAGGTAACCATCTGCAAGTTGAGGGAAGAAGCCTCAGGAGGAACCACATCTATAAACCACTTGATCTTAATTTCTAGCCTCTAGAACTGTGAAAAAATAAACAATTTAATCTGTGCTACTTTGTTATGGCAGCCCTAGTAAGCTAATGTAGGCTTTACTGTCATAGATAAAACAAAGGAGTCCAACTTCAGTAGAACATAAAATATTTGTTAAAACACAGAGTGAATAATAAATTACTATTCCAGTCATGATGGGTCTCTTATTTTCTTTCAACTTTCTAATTGGTTACTCAGGCATTGTTAGATTAAGTGAACCCAGCATATGTTTATACTTGAGGCCTTATTTTTCTAAATGGACTGAAATATATGGGCAGCACATCACAATGTAGATAATGTCTAAATGAGGCTATTACTGATTGTTCCACCCATCACATTCACATATTGTGTCAGTTTATTACCAAAACAAATTACCATGAATGGAATGGTTGAAAAAAAATATCCATTCATGATCCTGAAATTTCTGTAGGTTAGAAGTATGGGCACCGGTTTACTGTGTCCTCAGCCAAGGGTCTACCAATGCTGAAATCAGGATGTTACCCAGCCTGCATTTTCATCTGGGGCTTGGATACCTCTTCCAAATGCCTTCATATGAATGGTGACATTAAGTTCTTTGCAGTTGTAGGACTGAAGTCTTCTTTTCTTGTTGGCTAAGAGCCAAGAGTGCTCTAAGCAACTAAAGGGCTTTCTTTAGTCCTTGATACATGGACCCCTCCAACTTTAAAGCTAGCAAAGGAAAATATTCCTACTATAGAATCGACTTCAGTCAGGGCCCATTCTTTTAAAGGCTCCCCTGATTAGGTTAGCCAGATAATCTCTTTTGATTGACTCAAAGTCAATTGATTAATAGTCTAATCATGAGAGTGATATTTCATCATATTTACAGTGGGGAGGATTTCAGAAAGCTATATATAGACCCGGGGTGGAAATCTCTGGTGGCCATCTTCGACTTCTGTCTACCACATAATATAGTGCAGAAAAAATAAAATCCTAGTGGGTAAGAGCACAAATATTAGAGCTGGACTTCCTGAGTTCAAAACTCAATATGCTACATATTAACTTTGAAAACTTGCTCAAATGAATTAAATTTGATGTGCTTTAGTTTCAACATGTGTAATATACAAATTATAGTGGTATGCCAAACTTGCAAGTTGTTTTGAGGAATAAAATTTACATATATAAGAAGAAAATAAGAGTAGGGTTTAGAAGAGTGTGTGGCATATAGAAAGCACTAAATGCATTTTAGCAAGTTTATTATTAGGATAGAAATATGTTGAAGCAAAGTGAGAAATTCCATTTTATTAAATTTCCCTGCCCTGCTCTTGACCTCAGAACTCGTCCATAATTCTGTGTTCACAATTTTTTTCTCCAGTGCTGTGACTGCACTACTTAATTTCAAATTAATGTTTCCCAACATGTTTTCTAGTTAAATAATTATATCTCCAGGGGCGCCTGGCTGGCTCAGTCAGAAGAGCATGCAGCTCTTGATCTCAGGGTTATAAGTTCGAGCCTCATGTTGGGTGCAGAGATTAGTTAAACAAATACAAATAATTATTTCTCAAGTTATGTTAAGACCTATATGTATATATATTGTGCTATATTAGAAGGTGGTATTTAAGACCAACAAAACTACAATGATCAAAAAGAATGAATCTCTCATTCTTTAATCTGATAACTGATCTAGACAATATTTTGAAATAAGAGTTTCTCATTCAAATATTCATGATATTGATTGAGGCTGTACTACTCACAGAAAAATTGGAATGACGAGGATTACTTTGGATTACTTTGGATGATTTCTTAAGATAATTTAATTATGTTATTATAAAAATATAACACAAGGAGTGGCAAACATATTGAAAATTAGAGAAACTGGAAATCAGGGCACCTAATTTCTAAAGCCAGTTCCCCATATAAATTTCTCTGTGAGACTGTGAAAATCTCTAAACCAGTGGGATTTTTTCACATTAATCCTATGACAACAAAATAACAACAACAAAATGGTGAACAAGTTGTGAAGACTCTTTCAGGTACAAATTCTCTATTTTACGAATAAAAGATAGCATCAATATAGCTTCATTGGTTAAATTAATAATAGATGCCAGTCTTTGTGTTTTTTTCTATTTTGATTGATAAACCCATATAATCCAAAGTGAAATCTTTTCATAGTATTTTACATTCTCATTTGAGTCTATTGTTTAAAACAGTTTTCATATCCATTATCTCATTTAATCTCTCTCTTCCTTTCTCTCTTTGTCTCTCTCTCACACACACACAGTGTGGTAAATAGCATAGGTAATTATCTCTACCTTATACATGGAATAAAGGTGGAATAAGGGTGATCCCAAGAAGTTAAGCAAACTTGCATAAAGGCACAGAGTTAATGAGTGCTAGCTTCTTGACTTAAGTTTAGATTTCTGTGTTCGTGCTTTTCAACACACCATGCTACCTTCTCCATGCCATCTTGCCCTAGAACATAATATAGTTGAATACTTTTATATTTTTTAATTTTTAGAGAAAATAAGATAAAAATCCTAATACATTTATTATCAGGCTCAAGAGATGTAATATTGCACACTCTTCTGTCCATTTGAGTAATCTTTAGAATTCTAAATTTGGCAGTCAATATGTAGACATTTATTAAATCTATTGTTTCCTAGACACTAGCTGAACAAATGTGTAATATGCTGGGATATATAAGGCAAAAGTATGTGCTCTAGAAAGCATTAGTGTTTAGAAACAGATACCAATGAGAAGAGCTATAAATTATCAATTTTTAATTCATTTTTTTCTGAATATTGAATGCCTTGTGCCATCACCTTAAATGGAAAATTTCTTATGAAAATAGGTGCATAAAATCAAGAGACTTTGAACAAAGGGATACACTTCTTGAAAATTAAATGAATAAAGAATGGCAGAGAGATAGAGTCCAACATACAGACACAGTAGGGAACAATATTTTAAAGTAGACAACTTAGGTTTTTTATTTTAATCAGCTATTCTCACATGTCTTCCTTGATGGGAACTAATTTGTTACTGGTTTCAGAGAAACTGACTGAATATATTTCAAATTATGATTATAAAAATTCACCAAAAATAGAGATAATTCAAGAGAATATCCTTAAGTGAGATAATACATAGCCTTCAGAGAATCATATTTATCTGTGTCACACATATAAGGTAAATTTTATCCATCTTAGCCAATTTTGGTTAATGTAGAACCATATATAAATCGGGTTTTCTTTTTGTACAAATGTCAGCCTTACCTTAATCAAAAATGAAGGTGAAACTTAATGAAAATTTAAAATATTAAGGGCTGCTGCCTAAACTCTTGAAAACCTGAGTAAATATAGTCATTTGACAAATACAGAGGTAAATTTTAAGAACTGATTTACAGAGATGTGGATAACAATTCAAATTTTGGTTTTATAAGAACTTGAATTAATTCAAATGATCCCAGGCCCCAATATTTTAAAACATCTATACTTTTATTCTTTGAGAAATATGAAATAGCAAGGCTTAAGAGATGTTCTCAATATTGACCTTGAGACTAATATAAAGATAATAGCTCCAAAAGTACACATAGAAAATCATTAAGGTATTGGAGTAGCATATTTCTTTTTGTATCATCCCTAGTTATCTCATCACTTTTATGGGAGTCATAATTTGCCACATCATTGTAAGCCTAGTTTCAGGATGGTGATTATACATATGCTATCTTGTTTTGTAACTTACCGCCACAAATATTTTTGCTTTCAGTGGGACATCTAGTCAGAAAATCTTGTGCATTTTAGTTAGAAGAGTTCATAAAGAGAGGCAAATACAAGTTTTATAGTGTGGATAAAATTGCCAAACTATATTTTCAGCATTAACTATATTAATTAAGAATAACATTTCTAAACACAAGAGGAAAACATTGAAACATTGAACACCTATCAAGCTTTTTCCACTGATTACATATGTCATTTGGGACAAATAATTTAACCCCTCTGTTCATTCATCTCCATCTGTTAATTTATATTCTATGGGGCATTTTTGTATCTTAGCATCTTTGCAAGGTAAAGTAATGTTAAAAAGGGAATAAAAAAGAAAGTGTCATATGGAAAATGAAGCTAATGATATACTAATTGTCAGTTAAACAGTTTGAATTTTTTGGAAGAAAAATATAAAACAACTTGAAGTGTCATTATTTAATGAAAACAGCTATATCTGTAACTCACATTCGCATGAGCTTCACTAAAATATAAATGAATCTTTTTTGCTTTGGATAGAAAATAGGTGGTAAAAATTATCATTTATCAACAACTTGATATGTGAAGAGTAAAGAAACTAGCTTTATCTATGGTATAATAAGCAAATCAAACTAAGGGTGAAATATCTTTCTTGCATTATCAGAAAAAAACTTTTGCTATGCTGATTTTTTGGGCTCTGTCTTTGCATTGTTAATATAAATGTTAATGTAAGACAATTCATTGTTTTTTTTCTTGTCATGAGAGAATATCTCTTTTTTTTTGCATACTGAAACTTAAAAAGGGATCTTTTATCATAGATGTGATAGCATTCCTCCTCAAATTTCTTACTGGGTATTTCCACTGATTGTATTCATTTTCCATTAAGTATTTATTGGTCACCTGGCAAATGTAATGTTCTAGAAGTTGTGAGATTCTTTAAGATGGTACTAAAACTTGCTAAGTATGATACATAGTAAATGATTATGTCTAATTTTAATGACACAGCAGCAGGTGCAAACTAATTCACCTGGGGGCTGGGAGAAATGTGGTCTTTAAGGACATCTGGTGTTTGTCTCAGGCCAGTCTATATCAACATGGCAAGAGCATGGTCCATGGAATCCTACAGTCTATCTCTTGTCTCCACTGTTCTGTCTCCCGTTAAGTCTTCTGCTGTGATTGTGTATTCAGGAAGCATCACCGCTGCTCAAAGACATAATACTTTTCTCTGTCATCCTCGTAAGAAAATAAAGATTTGGCCTGCCACTTTAGGGAGGTGATTTCTGCTTCATTTTACATATTTATACAGACTTTTAATTGGTTGATTAAAAAATACACAATTCTGAATTTTTAATTAAATCTTTCACTCATAAATTCTGTCTCAATAGTATCTTGGTATATTTTGTGGGGAAATTTTTTTTTTAAAGATTTTATTTATTTATTTGTTAGAGAGAGAGAGAGAGAGAGAGAGAGCGAGCACAGGCAGACAGAGTGGCAGGCAGAGGCAGAGGGAGAAGCAGGCTCCCTGCCGAGCAAGGAGCCCGATGTGGGACTCAATCCCAGGACGCTGGGATCATGACCTGAGCCGAAGGCAGCCGCTTAACCAGCTGAGCCACCCAGGCGTCCCATTGTGGGGAAATTTTTAAAAATTGATTCACTTTCTGTTAAATAAAGATGATATGAATTGACTCTGTTCAAAGGCTTAACTAATAATTTGGGAAATATTTTATTTTAACAGCCACCTTTATAATGTCCTCTTAGATGCAGAGTGCTCTGAATATTACTGTGATTTTAAAAAGTCTTTGATTTGGGGCACCTGGGTGGCTCAGTTGGTTATGCGGCTGCCTTTGGTCATGATCTCAGGGTTCTAGGATCTAGCCCCATGTTGGGCTCCCTTTAGGAGTCGGCTTGTCCCTCTCTCCCAGCTCCCATTCATGTTCTCTCTCTGTCTCTCTCTCTCTCAAATAAATAAATATTTTTTTAAAATTAAAAAAAAATAAAAAGTCTTTGGTTCATACACCCAAAAAGCTAGTAGTCAGGCTAAAGAATCTGACATACATTGTGTGTTACATAAGCAAGTATATTTTAAATGTTTATTAGCTGTGCAGAGTATGATGCCAGCACTGAGAATAAAACAACAATAACAATAACAATACAGGAAAAGCTCAATGGAAGAAAAAAGAAAATGGAAAAAAAAAAAAAAAGCTCAATGGGTAAAGTTTCTATTGCTGATTAAGTATCAGAGTATATTCCTGCAGTGGGAATTCTGTACGACAAATGATTCCCAGGGAAGATAGTGTGACTTGTTCAAATAGTAGTTAGATATGGGTCATACACACAATTATAGGAGGTTCAAAAGAGGGGAAATGGCTAAAATGTGGCCAAATCAATACTGGCCTTGGGTCTATTTTTAAAAATGCAAAGCTAACACATCTAAGACAGACATGTTGATTCTTTATCATATTGTTAAGTGTATGAAGGTTCTGATAGGGCAATGTATCAGTACAAGTAACAGTAGATACCATACATTTGAATGATTCCTAAAAAAATGGGACCCCCTTATACTAAGTAAAAACTCATTTTTTTCTAAAGGGCTGTATAAGCTTGAGGTAGTTCAGAGAACCAAATAAATGCTAGTTGACTAAAACATCAAGTCCCCTATGACTCGAGCTAAGTTGCTATTTCTATGTCATCTTGAGAGAAAGAGAAATTTGGAAAGTCTTAATAGATTACAAATATCAAATTACTATCTAAATTCTATTAATTCTTTTTAATAGGTCATTGTTACGTGTTGGAGGGAAAAGATATTTTTCTGAAGTAGAGTTGAGCCTGATGAGCCATTTGTAATGGGCATATAGAATCAGTTATCTCCTTGAAAAAGAGATGTATGGAAGTGTTAAGTCACTATATTGTATACTTGAAACTAATATAGCATGTATGTTAAGTAGCTGGAATTTAAACAAAAACTTAAAAAAGAAAATAGGTAAAACAAAATACTTTAGAAAACCCCATGTCTTTTAAAATCCATCTCAGTATTCTTAGAAAAGGTGGTAGTTATATTTATAGCTTTCTGATTAGGAGAACAATCTCTTCTTAGGTGTTCACATATCCCTGATAAAACATAATGCTTTAGTTTTACAAGTGTTTACATTCTGTCCTCTAATAGTACAAGAGAAAATAACAATATACAAGAAATGTAAATACACTTTATTAATATTTGCATATGTATCTTCTATTTTATATGGAAATTATGAAAGCCATTCCATTTCATACAATAAAGGTTATAATAAGGGAATTATTTTTTAGATTTTAAACTACCTAGAAATTCATACTATTTCATTCTGTTTGTAATTGAGATTTTGTTCTAAAAGAATTAAAATGACACCAGCTGTGCATTTGTTAATCAATCACCATCAAATCAAATGTATCACCATCAAATAGTAATGTATGTCTGTCACAGGAGCTTTGAATGAACTTGACCCACGTTTGTATTACAAGAGTATGAGATGTTACAGCTTGTAAAGGTTCTCATTAAATAGTGTGAAAAATACAAATGCAAATAATAAAGTCTAAGGTTTTAATAATTATTATCAAAGGAATACTGTATCAGAATCCTGATTCAAATTCATTTTAGAATAGCAGACTCTAATCAGCATGGAAGGAATTATAAAAACAACATATACTGAAAGTCATTAAGCTTCAGTAAAGACACTGTAACACTAATTCTATTTACCTGTAAGATTTTATCCCTGTTTACTCTCTTTGATGTAATGTTCAATGTGGATAAATAGAAAATGAAAGGGCTTTAATATTTAGAAAACTAAGTTTCTAGTCCTAGATTTGCTAATGGCTGATTTTGTGATGCAAGACAACTTCACATTCTCCAAGCTTCATATTAGTCATCAGCACTTCATAAGTTTATTCTGATTTGAGATAATATCTGTAAGTAAATGTTAACAAGAAAGTGCTATAAGATCCTCTATCACCAGTCAGTTTTCATACTATATACTGATTGTTTCTTATTGTAAACTATTATAAACATTTTGTAGATTATTCAGTAAAGTACAGAAAGACATTTATACCTAATTTTAAAATTATCAATGGTGGGGCACGTGGGTGGCTCAGTAGCTAAAGTGTCTGCCATTAACTCAGGTCATGATCTTAGGGTCTTGGGATCAAGCCCCACATTGACTACCTGCTTAGAGGTGAACCTGCTTCTCTCTTTCCCCCTACTCATGCTCTCTCTCTCTCAAATAAATAAATAAATCTTTAAAAAAATAAAATAAATAAAACCAAAACCTATTAAAAATTATCAATGGAAATAATAAAATTAATCATCTCTCCATTTTCTCTTTCTTCCATATATAATGAAACATATTGCATGCATTTATATTCCAATATCCCAAGTGCCTATAATAATAATCATGTAATAATTTAGGTGATGTCTATTATTATATGACTATCTTTCTGTAATGCATGCCTTCATATATAGCAATTATTTTGACTTGTCCATTGCTTGTTTTATAATAATATTAGCAATTCAATGGAGACATTATAAACTTAGCATCAGTTTTTGTGGTAGATTCTAAAATGGTCCTTAATGATCCTCACCTCTTGGTATTCATGCCCTTTTTTCTTCCCACTCCTTGAATGAGGGCTAGCCTTAGTGGCTGACTTCTTACTAACAGAATACAGCAAAGGTGAAGGAAGTCATATATTTGGTTAAGTCATAAAGACTGCAAACTCCATCAAGTTATCAGACCTCGCCTATTATCATGACAGCTGTCACACTTTGATGAAGCATGCTGCCATGCTTGAAAAGCCACATGGCAAGGAACTTAGGGTAAGTTAACTCCTGTGAACAGGCAATAAGGAACTGAGGCCTCCAGTCTAACACCTCATGAGAAACTAAATTCTGCCAGCAACCAAGTAACTTTAGAAATAGGTTGTGTACATGTGAGTATTGAGATGATGAGAGCCCAGTTGATATCTTGAATGCAGTTCATGAGAGATCTTAAAGTCTAATCTCCCTCTAAAACATGCCTAATTTCTCGACCCATAGGAAGAACAAAATAATTAATGTATGTTGTTTTAAGTCACTAAGTTTTGGAGCAATTCATTTTGAAACAATAGATAACTACTGTAGTTTTTATACTCCAACTTTGTTTTATTATATTATTTCTATGGTGACTTATTAATAATGTTTCTAATAGCCTTCTGTGACTGAGATTTCCCAGGTGACTATCATTTATTACTCATTAATATCTCATTCAAAAAGAATGCATAAGTTTATTCTGATTTGAGATAATATATGTAAGTAAATGTTAACAAGAAAGTGCTGTAAATCCTATATCACTATTCAGTTTCTTACTATATACTGGTTGTTTCTTACTGTAAACTATTATAAACACTTTGTAGATTATTTAGTAAAAGTACAGAAAGCCATTTATACCTAACTTTAAAAATTATCAATGGTGGGGCATCTGGGTGGCTCAGTAGATATGGACCCGCAACTCTATGGTCAAAAAATGGACAGAAGACATGAACAGACACTTCTCCAAAGAAGACATACAAATGATTAACAGACACATGAAAAAATGTTCATCATCATTAGCCATCAGGGAGATTCAAATCAAAACCACATTAAGATACCACCTTACACCAGATGCACCCTACACCACCTTATATCTTACACCAAAATCAACAAGACAGTAACAACAAGCCTTGGAGAGGATGTGGAGAAAGGGGAACCCTTTCACACTGTTCATGGGAATGCAAGTTGGTGAAGCCACTTTAGAAAACAGTGTGGAGATTCCTTAAGAAATGAAAAAATAGAGCTATCCTATGACCCTGCAATTGCACTACTGGGTATTTACCCCAAAGATACAGATGTAGTGAAAAAAAAGGTCATCTGTACCCCAGTGTTCATAGCAGCAATAGCCATAGTCACCAAACTGTGTAAAGAACCAAGATGCTCTTCAATGGATGAATGTATAAAGAAGATATGGTCCATATATACAATATATATATACATATATACTGTATATACATATAAACTGTATATGTATATATATATATACATATATATATGTTTATATGCAGTTTATATGTATATGCAGTATATATGTATATATATACAATGGAATATTATGCCTCCATCAGAAAGGATAAACAAACTGAGGGTTTGGGAGAGGAGGGGAGTGGGGGGTTGGGTGATTCTGGTGGTGGGTATTAAGGAGGGTATGTATTGCAATGGAGCACTGGGTATGGTGCATAAACAATGAATTTTGGATCACTGAAAAAAATTAAATTTAATTTAAAAAAGAATATTAATTAGTTATTTTGAGAGCCCTTGAAAATCTTAATCCATTTTTCACTTGACTACATATATATAAACATTTTTTGTACTATTACAGAGATGTCAGTTTTCAATATAATCCTCAAAATAGATTCTCTACCATTATTTCCTCTTGTTTGCTATGAATGTCTAATTTCTAATAATTAATGTATTTCTAATTCTGTATGATATAAACTATTTTTATTTACTTTTGTCACAAAATGAGGTCAGAAAATAAATGGGTATACCTTCCTTAAAATCCTGAATAGTTATTACAGATTTGTCACAAATTCAGTCTTCAGCTTTCTGCAGCCAAATAAAAAAATATGTGTAACAAACTTCAGAGTCATGTTTAATCTTTAAGACAGTAACATATTGGAATCAGTATGATTTCATCATTTAGGAGGATTATCTGCTAGCCCCCATTCCATTCTGAACTCTTTTATGTTGGCTATTTATAGAATGGTTCCCTTTATCTATAAAAATAGTTGTTGAAATTGTGGCTTGTCTTTTTGAATTTCAGATTCATATCTTTCTTTTGCTTAGAAATGTTAGCTTATATTATATGTTGGTTTTATTCAGTTTTGTTCATTGAATTTTCATCTTTTATCTAAAATTTTCTTATATAAAATTTGGATGTTTGGATTGCTGCACACTGTTATTTCTCATTTTTTATTCACTTCCTCATTTTCTTAGTTCTGATGGAATATACCAAGTTAGACTTTTCCTTTACCAAACTTGTTTCTATAATGTTTAATGTATGATCAAGGCCACTGATGTAGTTCTATCTGAGTAATTATGATTTTATCCCTCTATATTTTTCCCTGACAGAAAATTGTTGCCTCTTAGCTTTAAGTTTATAGGCATAATACAATCTTAAGTTTTATTCTAACATAAACTAGAAATTAGTGCAAATCTATGCAGAAAGTAGTTTCTTTCATTCAAGCTGAGCTCTGACTTTTAAATATATTTTCATAAAGCTGGTAATAGTTCATTGATTGCTATTTTTTACATGGTACTCTGTATTTGCCTTTTAGCCACTTAAAAGTTAAAAACATATGTATATCTGAGATGTGTTTTGTCAGGCATTGTAGGCAATGTAAAAAATCCATCATGTCCAAATAAAAAAGGACAGATCGAGTTCAGACAGGTCAAAATTCATATAACCAGTGCATTGATTCTAAATATTTCAATGACATGGAAGGAGTTGGGCTAGGATTAGGGTAGTTGTTTGAAGGCCAGAACTTTTGTCAATCTCTACAGGATACTTCATCTTTAGGTATATATTTTTCCTTTCTTATTTGGTGGTGTCCCACATACTAGAAATAAGTCTAGCAAACAATCTCTACTCCCTTTTGTGTTAAACTTGTCCAGGAACAACCCACTCACCCCCAAAGTGCCCATAGCTCTGGGAGGAAGTCCAGACTAATGTTTATATAAAAGTTTATAAGATCTGCTTCTCCCTAGGAGGAGCTCTATTTCCATCCCAGGATGCATAAAACTGGAAAAAGCACTGCTCCCACCCTAACAACAAGAAAAAAGTAGCTTGAAAAATGGAGCCTAGTGAGGGAAGACAAGATGTAGGCATTGGCATATGTGTGACAGAGTAAAAAAGAGATTCTGGGTGACATACCAGCAGCTAAATTTAACAAATTTCTAAAGTCTAAGTGTATATCTAATCTGAGAATACAGAAAACCATAGGAGCCACAGACCATAAGGAAGGTTCATAATCACTCCTAATTCTCTTCCACCAAACTCATTAGCTATTCATAAGAAATGTTGGACACAGAGTGGGAGTAGAGAGAAAGCTCCTGGTGGTGATGAAGTCCTGGAGAAAGTGGGTGGTCCTAAAACTCTTTCCCAGACAATGCAACCTTAAGCAGGTGAGGAAAGGGCAGCCTTATTCTCTCTTCCCAGGGAGATACACAGAAGTGCATTGTGGCTTAGGAAAGGGCATGAGGCTGTCTTGGGCCCAGATCAAAAGGGTGTAGGAAAGCAGGTAAGTCTCTCTTTGATAAAAAATTCCTCAAAGATTCAAATCACTGTTTGATCATGGGCAGAGTCACCGAAAAAGTGATCTTAAGATGCACAGACAGAAACAGGCTAGGACTGATGTTGAACCACGATAAGAGAGAACATGCCCCCTACTTTGCCTCATCCAGCATGCATGTGTGTGCATGCACACACACACACACACACACACACACACACACACACCAGCACTAATTAATAAGCAATAGAGTCAACTGCTGAGGAGGGGCAAGAATATGGGAAGAGATCACATCTAAATGATAGGCACACAGAGTAGATGCAAAGTTGAGGGTGAAGCAGGAGAATTGAGAGACTATGCGACAAGCAAGCTCTAACCTTGAATATAACTGATTTTTTAAACAAATATTTTATTTATTTATTTGAGCGCAAGAGTGTGAATGAGAGAGCACAAGAAGGGGTGGTGGCATAGGGAGAGTGAGAAGCAGGCTCCCCACCAAGCAGGGAGCCTGATGGGGGAACTCAATCCCAGGACCCCGGGATCATGAGCTGAGGTAAAGGCAGATAGCCAACCAACCATGAATTTCACTTAGATTCTAATGTCCTACCTATGTTAAGCATCTGTTAAAAAGTCCGATACCAATTCTGAGTATATTTTATATCTTCGGGCAAGAAGGCTAGCGGCTTTTGTATAATAATAGTGTTTAAAGATACATTATAAAATCCTGTAGAATAATCCTGCCGCAAATCCCATTTTATTTTTCTAACACATTCAGTGGGAAATATGAGCCACCCAAGCACCTCAACATAATTGATTTTTATCAAAGCTGAAAATAAAATGCATTAGAGAAAGGACAATCTTTTTAAATAATGGTATTAAAACAATTAGATATCTGTATGCAAAATAAATAAATAAAACATACATACTTATATAAAACACGTATTTCTGCTCTTTGAAAGACATATTAAAAATTGAAAAGATGAGCCAGAGACTAGGAAAAAAATTGCAAGCATATCTATCTGATAAAGGACTTATATCCTGAATATGTGAAGAGCCCTAAAAATTAGCAAGAAAACACAATCTAATTAAAATAGGCAAAATATTTCTACCAGAGATATGATGGCAAATAAGACATTGATAAAAATGCTCTGCATAATTAATCATTAGGAAAATACAAATGGAAACTACAATGAAATTCCACTATCCCTGTAAAAATGGCCAATAAGACAACAAATACAACACAAAAAAAACATGAAAATTCTAAGTGCAGATAACTAAATGATGTGTAGTAGCTGAACTCTCAAAAAATACTGGTATAAATGCAAAATGGTACAGCCATTTTTGGAGAAGAGTTTGGCAGCTTATTACCATAATTAAATAATCACTTACTATAGGGCCAAATAATCTACTCTATAATATTTACCCTACAGAAATAAAAATTTATTTTCATGCAAAAGCATGCATACAAATGTCTGTAACAGCTATATTCATAATTGCTAAAACTAGAAATAACACAAACATCCTTCAATTAGTTAATGGCTATACCAACTGTGATATATTTATACAATAGAATACTATTCTACTGTAAGAAAGAATTATTAACATAAAGAATAATGTAAATGATTCTCCAATACATTTATGCTTAGTAAAAGAAGCCTATAAAAGACTACAGCCAGAATGATTGTCTGTATACACCATTTTAGAAAAGCAAACAAATTAGTGGTTTCTAAGGTTTGGGAGAAAGGGGAGTGCTTGGTTACAGAGGGGGCAAAAGGGAATTTTTTCCCATAATGGGAACACCCTGTGCAATTTTGGTTTCATGAATTTATACATTTGTCAAAATTCATAGAACTATGTATCTAAAAAGGCAAATTTTCTGTATGTCAATGATATCTCAATAATCTGGCTTAAAAATGTTAAAGGTAAGCATGTTTAGATCTTTGTAAAAGTTAAGTGAAGGACAACATTTCAGGCATTCCTATTACTACTAAATGTAAAATATAATTATAAAATATGATAAATCACATAGTAATGAAATGTTAAATCCTACAGGTTGGAATCAAGATTACATAAATTTTTCTAAAGAGGAAATCTCAGGCTTTTATAGTCTACAAGTGGAATCATAGGGATCTCCTGCTTGTGGAATACAGAACATGACAACAAATGATGGTATATTTAATAGAAACGAGCATTTACATTCTATTAATATTCAGCGAAAGAAAAAGACATGCCAACTCTTCCATAGTAAATTTTAACAATTATTTTTTTTTCATAAAATGACAGTGAAAATATAAAGCATAAGTTATAGATTTGACTGCATCTGGTTCACTCTGAATTAAAAATGTCACTGTATAGATTATATCATACAGTGATCAGTGACTACATATGGTTCATAGAATCCATCTTACACAGGGTTAGATGACTCCTTCTCATTTGAAAACTAGGCCAAGATTAACTTTAGTGGAACAATTAATGTTAAACATAAATGCAAATCTTGTTAAGAAATGAACCTAGCCCAAATACCTAAAATTAGCAATTCATTTTCTGTTTTTATTTAAATAACTACTGAGTTTCTTTTTTAAAATATGAAGTAATTTTGTCATGAATTTCACTTAGATTCTAATGTCCTACCTATGTTAAGCATCTGTTAAAAAGTCCGATACCAATTCTGAGTATATTTTATATCTTCGGGCAAGAAGGCTAGCGGCTTTTGTATAATAATAGTGTTTAAAGATACATTATAAAATCCTGTAGAATAATCCTGCCGCAAATCCCATTTTATTTTTCTAACACATTCAGTGGGAAATAATAACAAAACAAGAATGCAAACCTAGTCATCTAAGCAATTGTTTCTTTGGAATATTCTGTTGTTTTATTTTATCTTTTCCTGAGGGAAAGGATAGTTTATATAAGTGTGGCTTGAAAATCTTTGGATTACCTTAACATTTCCCCATAGTACTGTGAAATAAAGTAGATAAGAATAAAATGACTTTTCTAGTACATAGTTGTTTGCTGTGCTATTTCTTTGGATCACTATTTTCAGCATTATGGAGAAAGTTATATTTTAGCTTGACATATGAGATACTAATGGATCATTTAACATTAACAACGTCTGGTATAGTTGTCTTAAAAAATCAATCAATTTTGTATATCATGAGAACTTCTAATCAAGGAGCTTAGAAATGGGAGATATGAGTTCTATTTCATTCAACCTACTATTTATGCAACACTGGACGTGCAATATAGCCTCTTGCGAGTCTTTATATCTTCATTTCAAGGCAAAGTTAATAGGATAGATAATGTTAGTAGTGATGAATAATTTTTATAATACATTTTTTTAAAGATCTTATTTATTTCATTGACAGAGAGAGAGAGACCACAAGTAGGCAGAGCAGCAGGCAGAGAGAAAGGGAGAAGCAGGCTCCTGGCTGAGCAGAGAGCCTAATGCAGGGCTCCATCCCAGGATCTTGGGATCATGACCTGAGCCAAAGGCAGATGCTTAAGGACTGAGTCACTCAGACACCCCCTGGAAGGTACATTTGAGTAAAGAGGAAATCAGTTGGAGAAGGCACTGGAAGAATCATCAAAGACTAAAATTGAAGCTCTAGCCTTTTTTCTTTTCTTCCTGCCTTCATCTGAAAAATTTGATACCTAATTCACTTCCCTTGATAATCTAAATGCAGAATGTGTAATCAGTGAAATTTCTACTAACATTGACCACCACTATTTGAGCTATACTTATCAGGGTTTAGATTTTATAAAGTAGGTAAAGTCTCACCAGTAATCAGTTAGAATATGATATATTATCATACATTTACAGAGTGATATGAAAGTAAGTGTAAATATGCCTTTCCTGGGAGTATTTGCATTTTGTGTCTCATAACTTTTTGAAGAATGAAAAGGTTGTTGCTCAGTTAAAAACACTGGGCATGAGTGCACAGAATGGAGAGGATTTAGTGAGCTAAAAGAACATCTCAGATTTTTAAATTTATGCTATGCAAGCTGTCTGTGCTTTACCTATGCCAATGACATTTATTTTCATTGGCACATTTGTTGAATCCAGGTTAAAACATTTTCTATAACTGTTTAAAACAACATCAGTCAGAATTCTATATAAATTATTTATCACCCTTCCCCCACCCATCACCAAAGAAGAACTCGCCTGAATTTTGTGTAACATCTTCCATTTGAAAGGACATTTACAGAAAAATATGTACATGCCATAAATTTCAGCAAACACCAAGAAACAATCTGCCTTCATAATTTAGTGTGCAGGCTAAGTAAAAAACAGAACCTCTGGAGAATTATTGTTCCCTGCAGTCATAATGTGCCTTGTTTCACTGCTCATAAAACAATATGAAAAGTGGCACTGTGATGGATTCAGTAGTTATACCATATGCCAGGATCTTTTCATGAAAATATCTTTCCTTAAATATTTAACAAAACAGGTAGCTCATCATGAGCTGATGTATATGCAAGTCTAAAACATTTCCCAAATACTTAAAAAGGCCCTAAAGGATCATAAGAGGAGAGTAAGTTAGCATTAAGTAAGTAATTAAGTAAGTCAGCATTATTCCCATAATTGAATGCTCACAAAGTTAGATGGTGGCTCTTGTAGGTTCCTAGTGATTCATAATCATATAAACTCACCCTATAAAGGATATGTGCCCACAATTTTATTTGATCTGGATGCTGACATGCCATCTGTGCCAAATATTCTAGGTGTCTTAACTGCTTAACATTTAGGAGAAGATGCCACTCTGTAATAATAGTAACATTTTCTTAACTAATGCGATATTTGAAAAAGAGCGATCCCTGTTTCCAGAGCTATTACAATGGTTAAGAAGACAATAATAAGGCACTGTGTACACCATAAACAGTAAAATGGATATTTACTAAAAACAGATTAATTTTTCTGTGCTGGAGAAACACAGCCATGCTATCTCAGGTGTGTAAGCCTCTTGGCCATTTTTTCATGAGACGATCATGGAAATGTTAAGTTCAGTCAAGAAGAAAACTTAAACTGCAACTTGGAGAACATAGCATCACAAAACTTGGGCTGGTCAATCCCTAAGAGATAATTAACGATACAACAGGAAGAATGGCATATTTGTAAACTATTTCTACCCTGTTTTATCAGGATACATAGTGTATACTTGCTACTTTACAGTAACTTTGATGGACATTGAGGAACCTGTTTTTGTCTATAACACAATCCCAAAAACCAAAATGAGAAAGGAAAAGATGTAATAGATGTCCTGTAAATCACTCTGAGTATAAAAAGGACTGCTGAGTCACTCTTAGGGAAACGATGACTCTATCTTGTACATGAAGTTTGTCAGTGAACTTTAGATTACTTGTCCCTTCTAAGATAGTAGGAGGGGATCCTTCATTGTTTGAGGTTTTGAAATTTTTGAAAACAAAACAAAACAAAACAACTCCCTCTTCTAGTAACCTGAGATTATAAATTAATACATTCCTGAGCAAAAAATAAATTGGCCTTTGTTGAAAAATGACTATGACTGATGTTTGTCCCTTGTCCTTTAATATTTGTCTGGCTCTTCATGAAAAAAAATCATTTATGGCTTATCAAGAAGTGAATATCTAAACTGGACTACTTTTTTTACACTATACACAAAAAATAAAGACAAAATGGATTAAAGATCTAAATGTGAGACCATAAACCTAAATGTGAGACCATAAAGCTCCTATAAGAAAACAAAGGCAATAGTCTCGTAGATATCAGTCTTAGCTGTATAGTTACAGATATGTCTCCACAGGTAAGAGGAACAAAAGCAAAATAAACTATTGGGACCATACCAGAATAAAAAACTTTTGCACAGAAAAAAAAATCATCAACAAAACCAAAAGGCTACCTACTTAGTGGGAGAAGATACTTGTAAATGATACATATGATAAGAAGTTAATACCCAAAATATACAAAGAACTTACACAGAATTTGCACAATGCAACACCAAAAGTAATAATAATAATAATCCAATTAAAACAGGCAACATTTTAACATTTTTCCAAAGAAGACATATAGACAGCCAACAGACAAATGAAAAGATGCTCAGTATCAGTCATCAGGGAAATACAACTCAAAACCACGAGATCTCTTCACACTAGTCAGAATGTCTAAAATAAAAAAGATAAGAAATAAAAGTGTTGGATGTTGAGAAAGGGAAATCCTTATACACTTTTGGTGGGAATGCACATGGGTACAGCCACTGTGAAAAATATGCAGGTTCCTCAAAAAATTAAAAATAGAAACATCACGTAATCCCGTAATTGTACTACTATTGGGTATTCGCCCAGAGAAAATGAAAATGCTAATTCAAAAAGATGTATGGACTCCTATGTTTGTTGAATCATTATTTATAATAGCCAAGATATGAAAGCAGCCCAAGTGTCCATGGATAGATGAATAAAGATGTGGCATATATACAATGAAATACTACTGTCCTAAAAACGAGATCTTGCTATTTGTGACATGGATGGACCTAGAAGATATAATGCTAAGTGAAATAAGTCAGAGAGAAAAAAAAATATATATATGCCATGTGATTTTACTTTTATGTGGAATCTAAGAAAAAAGCTAATCAAACAAATAAATAAATTCATAAATAAAGAGAACTAGTGGTTGCCAGAGGGGAAGGAGGTAGGGGAATAGGTAAAACACATGAAGAAAATTAAGAGACATAAAATTCCAGTTATTTATTTTTAAAGTGACTCTCTTATCTCTAGATAAGACTTTTAAATAGTGTCTTAGTCATTTACAGATAATTAAAAGCATCTCTTCATATCACAGTATTATAGTTCTTTAGGTATTGTTCCAGCAATTATACATTATTTGAACTAAACCGATCCTGATATTTTAAAGTTTAACAATTTTTTTTTAATTCAAATGAACCTACAGTTTAGAAAGATTCTACCTTCATTTAATTCTGATATGATCATGATTTCCTGTTCATGGATTTGGAAAATTCCTTCTTTAAGATTACTCTTTTTACTGAAGTTTCTTATGGGCCTACTAGGAAATCATTAAATATTTTTATTTTTCTAATATGAATAAGAAGTCCTAATAAGCATGATAACTTAATCTAGATGAACCTCAGGAAAATATAACAAATAGGTCTAATTATGTGGGTAGTCCTGTGCATCTGTGTATAATATGCAGTCTAAGTTACTGAGTTTGGATTGATTTGTTCTTTGATGCCATTTTAATCCCAGTACATGAGACTATATGTTTGAGTTATACAAACGGTTGTTACAGTAACATGACTTCCAGATCTTATGGAAGTCACTTCTCTTTAGAATATTAATTTGTTTCTTGGTCTATTAAGATTGATCATGAGAAACACATTAAAGATTATTAACAGCTACAAATAATATATGTTTCTCCTAATATATTTACTATAAGCAAGTGGTCAATTATTATAATAACTGAAATAAATTATGAGATAAACTATTTACTGGTGCCCTAAAAGCTGAGAGGCTAATGCAAGAGTAAGAGGAGTGAGATTTATAATATACATATTTGGGTTGGTAATAAGTATATCATGATAATTTATGAGATGATTGTTAATAAAAAGCATGGTTATTATTTCTGATGTCCTTTTGCATTTGGGTACGTCAGAGGGTTGATTTAGGAGATTGTAAAACAAATACTTCATTTTACTTTCCTTTTCCTTCACTTTTCCTCTAACATTTTGACATTAATTGTACTAATCCAGAAATTTTTAAAAAATCTAAGTAATTTTCTAAGTATTTTTTCCAAAACATATTACTTATTAAATCAAAAATTCTAGTGTTGTTTAAAGTAACATTAGGAGGACTAATAAATTTTGTTTTTAGAATATAAAAGCTTTCATGAATTTTTCCCATAAATGCACTTAATTTAGACCAAATTATACTTAAAATTGTATTATGAGAAAGTCATATTTGTTGACTTTCATTTGATTCCTCCATTAATAGAGCAAAGAACTGTAAATTAACATAATTGCTGTATTAGTGTCTCATCTCTATCACCAGCAACATTTGGAGCCTTGAGCATGTCACCTATCATCTCTTACTCATTTCTATTTATCAATTATACTGGAATAATTCTAAGTGTCCTACATATCTTTAAGGAAAAAAATACTCTCCAGTGTTCTTCTATAATTTTGGCAGGAACAGAGTGAGCATGAGAGATTGCTAAATTTCAAAACGTGTGGAAAAGAACAGATTTACCCTCCCTCTTGAAATAACTAATAACTGAACAAAATAGAACTATATGCAGAATGTGGGACATTAAGCAGGTAAGGACAGTAATCTGACAAGAAGAGAAACAATCAAGGGGAGCACTACAATTCCCACTATTTACTGTCTATTTAGTCTTCAACTGTCACAAAAGGACAGGGAAACCTGGAGGGAACTTGGCAATGTCCTTGAAATGGAGTTGGTGGTCTGGGAAGGCCCAGCTGGTTGGAGTTTGCATGGGATGATACCCAAGAGAGAGCTGCACAGAGATCTGCAATTCTCAGATGAATAGCCATTTGTGCATGCATGTGAAGAAATTATACCAGGTCAGAGAGAGAAACCCATGAAAGAAGAGAGCACAATCCCAACTTTCACAAAGGCTAGTAATCCCACTGGTGATCCCACTAGTAAAAAAGGAGAAAATCTTCATAATTTACAGAGCATCGAGTATTCACAATGTTATTGCCTCAGTAGCTGGGAAAATGAAGCCCTGACCAAGTCTGCTCTGGTCCTGCCTAACAACATTTATTTGCAAGCCTCTGAGAGTCATATCATTTCCAAGTAATTTACTATGCCCCTGTTAAGCTTAAAAATATTTAAAATAATACAAAATTATTCCACACAAACAAGGTAAAATTCATGGTATCTGTCATTCAACAACAACAACAAAAATAAGGCATTAGAAGAAGCAGAAAAATATTACCACTTACGAGGAGAAAAAATTAATCAATAGAAACAGACACAGAAAGGAATTAGCTAATAGAATTAGTAAGTAAGAACATTAAGAATTCTAAAAGAAAATTAAAATATTCTAAAACATTAAAAGGATTCCATATGTTGAAGAAAGCATAAGGATACTTGGGCAAGTTAAGTAGAAACATGGAAGATATAAAAATGACTGAAATCCAACTTTTGATGATGAAAAGTATCAGAAAAAGGTCTACCACAAAAATGAACAAAAACTCATTCTCTGACAAAAGTGCTACCCTGATAACAAAGCCAGAGAAAGAAATCTCAAGAAAATTAAAATACCAATCTCTCATGAACATAAATGAAAAATTATCAATAAAATACTAGCAAACTGGAGTGCCTGGGTGGCTCAATGGGTTAAAGCCTCTACCTTCAGCTCAGGTCATGATCCCAGGGTCCGGGGATCGAGCCCAATACCTCTGCTCAGCAGGAAGCCTGCTTCCTCCTCTCTCTCTGCCTGCCTACTTGTGATCTCTGTCAAATAAATGAATAAAATCTTATTGGTTTTGAGTGCTGCTGGTAAAAACTGTTTTCATGAGTGTTCATATGAGATTGAATGTAGGAACAATCTCCTTTAAATCTCAGGTAAATGGGCTGCCTGGGTGGCTCAGTGGGTTAAGTCTCTGCCTTTGGCGCAGGTCATGATCTCAGAATCCTGGGATCAAGCCCTGCACCAGGCTCTCTGCTCAGCAGGGAGTCTGCTTCCCCCCCCTCTCTATCTGCCTGCCTCTCTGCCTACTTGTGATCTCTGTCTGTCAAATAAATAAATAAAATCTTTAAAAAAATACCAGCAAACTAAATCCAGTAAAACATAAATAAGAATATATACTATGTTCAATTTACTGGAATTAAAAACAAGTTAATCGGGTCAGAGACTACAACGTCAATATTGATATTGTATTTCTCTATAATAGTAGTAAACAATATGAAAATAAAATTTTAAAAAATAATTTAATTAATGATGAACAAACAAGGGGGAATATATTTAACAAAAGACATGAAATTATTTACAATAGAAAGTACAAAATACCACTAAGATAGATTTTCAAGAAAACCTAACTAACTGAAGCCACATTGAATTTCTATGGGTTAGAGGATAGATTTCAGTAAATATACATGATATACAGAAAGCATATAATGTCTGACAACATTAGTCATTAGGAAAATGTAAATCACAGCTAAAATGAAACGTTACATGACACCCATGAGAATGACTACTATAAAAAGAAAGAAAGGGAATAACAAGTGTCAATGAGAATGTGGAAAAATTAGAACCTTCATACATTGCTGTTAGATATGTAAAATGTTTTAGGTACTTCAGAAAATGATTTGGCAGTTTTAAAATGTTTAAAAATGTATTTATCATCATATATGTATATATGCATACATATGCATATATATATATTTAACTTATCATATGGCCAAACAAGTCCACATTCAGGTATTTTTTCAAAAAATATGAAAACAAATATCCACATAAATAGTTGTGTGTGAATTTTGCAGCAAAATTATTCATAGTAGACAAAATGTATAAATAATCCAATGCTTAATTTTCAAGATTTTATTTATTTATGAGAGAGAAAGAGCCAGAAGGAGAGGGACAAGCAGACCCCCTCTGAGCAGAGGGCCTGATGAAGGCTGGACCCCAGAATCCTGGGATCTTGACTGGAGCCAAAGGCAGATACTTAACCAACTGAGCCACCCAACTAGATACTCCTCAATCCAATGTTTTTAAACTGATAAATAGATAAACAAAATATGATATATTTGTACAATGGAATATGAGTAAGCAATACAAGAGAAGCACAGTATGTATATCTTTTTCTTTTTTTCAAATTCTTACATTCTGGTTAGTTAACATATAGTATGATGTTGGTTCCAGGAGTAGAATTTAGTGATTCATTACTTACATATAATATCCAGGACTCAACACAAGTGCTTAATACTCATCATCCATTTAGTCCATCCCCCTCCCGCCTTCCCTCCATCATCCCTGTTTGTTCTCTATAGTTATGACTCTCTTATGTTTTAGCAGCAAATGAATCTTAAGACCTCCTGTGTACCTCCAGCCACTGCTTAATCATTCTGTCTAACCATAGGTCATCACAATGTTGTTGAAATAATGAATTTATGTGATTTTTATGGAATATCCAAGAGTCCAGATCTCTGGATTATATGAGAACACAGGAAAAGACAGTTAACCCATTCCCAAGGCAAAACTGTACATTAATATTATCGTCCTTCCTAGGTGCATGAGAGCTGTTTCTGATCCATTGTTTTAATTGGAATGGAAAATGACATATATGCTGAATCAATGTCAAACTCCAAAGTTAATCAATGGCCTTAATAATCAGATCTAGCAAAGAAACCACATTTGCACATCAGCTGTGAGTGGAGAAACTATATACATAAATTCATGGTAGGCTACCATAATTCTCAGAATCCAACTTGTTTACTGGTAAGTGGTACCAATTGGCCCAACCCCATTGGCTATACAATAGTGTTTTTATTTATTAACTTGTAGTGGCACGTGATATTTTCAGATTTTCTATTGTCCTTTTTTACTATGATAACTCATAGTAAAGGCCAGTGTGGAGCCTCCTTCACATGCCAAAAATATTAGTTCAAATTATCCACTCATAGACAGAATAGAGACTATTGGATAAGCTTGGAGAAACTGTGAACCCACTATGAGCCAAATGTTAGCCAGGATCCCATTTATTACTTCACCTCTATAAGCCTCTACTTTAATAGTTAGACCAAGATTCTTTGGGTTTCAGTGTTAATTCAGTAGCACTAGCAATGCTTGGGCCCTAGAAATAACCCTTTTCACCATTAGCTAATCTCAATAAATAGTTATAAGTTCCTTTGGAGAAACTCTGGGAATCATCTTGGTATATATTCACCACAGCATTGCAGGAGGCTTTCTCCTAGGGACTTGACCAGCATTTTAGGCAGTGGATTCTGAATCCAAAATTGGATTATATTTGAGAACTAGTAAGGGATTGATTATTGGGAAGCAATTTCCCGTGGATCTCCCATTTTTATACAATCTTGTAAACGAAACTACTGATTGTTCTTTCTATTGGACTAACTTTTCAAGGGTATTTCTATAGAAAACAGCCTTTAACAATAAAGGTATCTTATTCTTCCAAAGCAAAGGGTAGATCTGTTTGGTACCAATCATGAAAAAAAAAAATTAGACTTCCTAAACTCAGAGTTCCTTGTCATAATACACCTTGTGTGTATCACCTGGTTTTCTTGTTATCCTATGCAAATTGGGACTTGAATAACTCCCCCCCCCCAATTCTGATACTCTGGCTACAACTATGCATGTGAGTAATAAATGGTCCTTCTTCATCTTTGACCCAAAAGTCTTGGGTCTTCTACCAGTTTCTACAGGACTGTGGAAGGTTAAGTTGTTAGCTTGCAACTAGGGTGAAATACCTTACCCACCACAGTTCTTAAGATGATAATCTGATTATTGGGACTACTACTCTCAGTCCCTTACTCTTCCATTATTCCTTCTTAAATTTTTTTTTATTTATTTCTGTTAAAGAAATTAAACAGAACCTTTGTTGGCTGTCTATCCAAGACACACAACACACATCTGGAATGATTTGAAAATAAGAGGTAAGGCACAAATTTGATCTTAGGTCACCAATTTCTTCACTTTTAAATTAGAAAAAAATATTAGTTTCCTCCTCATAAAGGTCTTATATGTTTTAAGTAATATACTATATGTAAAATACTGAGACCAGGATGTGGCATTTATGAAGGGCTCAATATACTATTATCATCACCTGTCTACTAATATAAAAATTGAAAGCAGTAAGTTATTTGAGAAAATTCTTTCAAACCAATTCTAACCAGCTCTAACTGTGGGATAATTAAAAGAACAAAATATTTCATGTCATGTATAAATTACTCGGCACATTAAGATTGGTCAATATCTATTGATGTTCCCTTTCTTATATATGTACATGTTAAAAACATAAAGAAGAACTTGAGGCCCTATCTTTAGGGCAAAAACAAGATGACCTTCTTAAAGTTTCCAAGACTAAGTAAGATGTAACGATTTTTATTCTTATTGACTATCATCAGAAAAAAGATTAATGAAAATTTTTATTGAAGTCCAGCTGGCATATGATTTTATGGACAAGGTACAACAGAGCTATAATTCTGAGATTGAACATTATTTAATATAATTAAATATCTTACCAACTTTACTAATACAAGTGTGACTAGGTGTATGTTTGACTTTGTAGGAAATTGACTTTAGTTTTAGTTCTGTGATCATTCAAACGTAAACTGCATTCTTCATATATTAATATATCAGTGCTTCCATAGGAATAATGTATTAGATTTAAAAAGGGAGTGAAAAAAAAAGCAAATAGACATATTAACTAGTAAGACATTCAGTGCATTCTTCCATCTAAGTTTTTGTTCCTCAATATTATTGATTTTGGCCCAGAGATAAATCCAGTCACTGTGAGTGATAAACTATCACCAAGTCCCATTGACTTTTTTCTCTTTTTGCTGTAGTTTTTGTCAGGTCCATGAATTATCCTTGGCTTATACTTTGTTCTCTAAGGCATAAATCAAGATTTAAAAAAATGTTGGATCCTCACAAGTTTAGAGGGTTAAAGCCAAATATAGCTTAAAAATAATTATCTAAGCTTGTTTATTTGATATGCCTTGCTCTGAGTGATAGAATGCCAAAATAATAGCTATTTACTAATGATCAGAAGTAGTTTATTTTCATAAATTTGAATTTGTCAGTGAACAGAAAGAAAAGGTTTGCTTTTGTTTTCTTTATGCACTTTAACTTCTATCATCATAACTACTGATAAAATTTCTGTAATTGCAATTAGTGACGATTAAACTACATAATCACAATGGTATCATTATTAATCACAAACTTGTATTAAGTGCTTAGCTTTACAGATGGTATATTAAATAGTGCATGTGTAACTATCATCACTCTATTTATTTATCTATCTTCATCATCATCTACCCATCTACCTATCTAAAATAATTACATCTAAATCTAAGAAGTAGATAATACTATTATCATTATTTCATAAAGATGAAAACAAAGGCATAAGAATTATGCTTAAGTGAGTTTGTTCAGGTTAACAAATCTAGTATGTGATGAGATAAAAATGAATCCACTTTTTGATCTCTCTGATATGAGGAATTTGAGAGGCAGGGCGGGGGGCCATGAGTGGGTAGGGAAGGAAAAAAAATGAAACAAGATGGGATCGGGAGGGAGACAAACCATAAGAGACTCTTAATCTCACAAAGGAAACTGAGGGTTGCTGGGAGGTGGTGGGTAGGGATACAGTGGCCGGGTGATGGACACTGGGGAAGGTATGTGCTATGGTGAGTGCTGTGAAATGTGTAAGCCTCATGATTCACAGACCTATACCCCTGGGGCAAATAATATATTATATGTTAATAAAAAAAGAATCCCCTTTAATGTAATAGCATAGCCATATACGATGGTTATTAGATATTCTATTGAGAATTTTTAAAGTACTAATATTCAGGTTAGGCTCTCTCAGACTAGCATTCTAGTAAAAAAAAAAACACAAAATATAAATATAAAATAATATATAAAATATACAAATAAATATAAAAACAAAGTAGGAAGTAATTTTAACCCCAAATCAAGGGTATATTATTTTGAGGAACTTAAATTGATACTTCTATGAAACAGATACTATGGTGACTTGAGAGTCACTGGAGAACAGGCACAGGACTTAACTGCATGTAAGGCTACATTTTCACCCTTTCTCTCAACCAATGATTGCTTAAAGGACTGTAGTCCTTCTTTTCTTGCTGGGTATCAGTTAGGAGCCATTCTTGGGCCCCATATGCCATTCTCATCATTCCCACAGAGTTTCCTTTATTTTCAAAGCCAAATATAGAGCATATAACTCATTCTCCTTCATATCAAATCCTCTAAGGGACACCTGGCTGGCTCAGTAGGTATGGTGTGAAACTCTTGATTTCAGAGTTGTGAGTTCAAACCCCATGTTAGGTGCAGAAATTACTTAGAAATAAAATCTTTTTTTTTCTTTAAGCTTTTTTATTTAAACATATAATGTAACCCCACCACCCTCTCCCAACCCCTCTCCCTCCCAACCCCCCTCAGTTTGTTTTATGACATTAAGAGTCTCTTTTGGTTTGTCTCCCTCCTGATCCCATCTTGTTTCATTTTTTTTCTTTTCCTACCACCTTAACCCCCACCCCCATTGCATCTCCACTTCCTCATATCAGGGAGATCATGTGATAGTTGTCTTTCTCCAGTTGACTTATTTCACTAAGCATAAAATGCTCTAGTTCCATCCATGTCATCACAAATGGTAAGATTTCATTTCTTTTGATGGCTGCATAGTATTCCATTGTATATATATACCACCTCTTCTTTATCCATTCATCTGCTGATGGACATCTAGGTTCTTTCCATAACTTGGTTATTGTGGACATTGCTGCTATAAACATTCAGGTACACATGCCCCTTCAGATCAATACGTTTGTATCTTTAGGGTAAATACCCAGTAGTGCAATTGCTGGGTCAAACGGTAGCTCTATTTTCAATTTTTTGAGGAACCTCCATGCTGTTTTCCAGAGTGGTTGCACCAGCTTGCATTCCCACCAACAATGTAGGACGGTTCCCCTTTCTCCACATCCTCGCCAGCATCTGTCATTCCCTGACTTGTTCATTTTAGCCATTCTGACTGGTGTGAGGTGGTATCTCATTGTGGTTTTGATTTGTATTTCCCTGATGCCCAGTGATGTGGAGCACTTTTTCATGTGTCTGTTGGCCATCTGGATGTCTTCTTTGCAGAAATGTCTGTTCATGTCCTCTGCCCATTTCTTGATTGGATTATTTGTTCTTTGGGTGTTGAGTTTGCTAAGCTCTTTGTAGATTTTGGATACTAGCCCTTTATCTGATATGTCGTTTGCAAATATCTTCTCCCACTCTGTCAGTTGTCTTTTGGTTTTGTTGACTGTTTCCTTTGCTGTGCAAAAGCTTTTGATCTTGATGAAGTCCCAATAGTTCATTTTTTCCCTTGCTTCCCTTGCCTTTGGCGTTGTTCCTAGGAAGAAGTTGCTGCGGCTGAGGTCGAAGAGGTTGCTGCCTGTGTTCTCCTCAAGGATTTTGATGGATTCCTTTCTCACGTTGAGGTCCTTCATCCATTTTGAGTCTGTTTTCGTGTGTGGTGTAAGCAAATGGTCCAATTTCATTTTTCTGCATGTGGCTGTCCAATTTTCCCAACACCATTTGTTGAAAAGGCTGTCTTTTTTCCATTGGATATTCTTTCCTGCTTTGTCGAAGATTAGTTGACCATAGAGTTGAGGGTCTATTTCTGGGCTCTCTATTCTGTTCCATTGATCTATGTGTCTGTTTTTGTGCCAGTAACATACTGTCTTGATGATGACAGCTTTGTAGTAGAGCTTGAAGTCAGGAATTGTGATGCCACCAACTTTGGTTTTCTTTTTCAATATTCCTTTGGCTATTCGAGGTCTGTTCTGGTTCCATATAAATTTTAGGATTATTTGTTCCATTTCTTTGAAAAAATGGATGGGATTTTGATAGGCATTGCATTAAATGTGTAGATAGCTTTAGGTAGCATAGACATTTTCACAATATTTATTCTTCCAATCCATGAGCATGGAACATTTTTCCATTTCTTTGTGTCTTCCTCAATTTCTTTCATAAGTACTTTGTAGTTTTCTGAGTATAGATTCTTTGCCTCTTTGGTGAGGTTTATTCCTAGGTATCTTATGGTTTTGGGTGTAATTGTAAATGGGATTGACTCCTTAATTTCTCTTTCTTCTGTCTTGTTGTTGGTGTAAAGAAATGCAACTGACTTCTGTGCATTGATTTTATATCCTGACACTTTCCTGAATTCCTGTACAAGCTCTAGCAGTTTTGGAGTGGAGCCTTTTGGGTTTCCCACATATAGTACCGATCATCTGCAAAGAGCGATAGTTTGACTTCTTCTTTGCTGATTTAGATGCCTTTAATTTCTTTTTGTTGTCTGATTGCTGAGGCTAGGACTTCTAGTACTATGTTGAATAGCAGTGGTGATAGTGGACATCCCTGCCGTATTCCTGACCTTAACAGAAAAGCTCTCAGTTTTTCTCCATTGAGAATGATACTTGCCGTGGGTTTTTCATAGATGGCTTTGATAGTATTGAGGTATGTGCCTTCTATCCCTACACTTTGAAGAGTTTTGATTAGGAAGGGATGTTGCACTTTGTCAAATGCTTTTTCAGCATCTATTGAGAGTATCATATGGTTCTTGTTCTTTCTTTTGTTAATGTACTGTATCACATTGATTGATTTGCGGATGTTGAACCAACCCTGCTGCCCTGGAATAAATCCCACTTGGTCGTGGTGAATAATCCTTTTCATGTACTGTTGGATCCTATTGGCTAGTATTTTGGTGAGAATTTTCGCATCTGTGTTCATCAAGGATATTGGTCTGTAATTCTCTTTTTTGATGGGATCCTTGTCTGGTTTGGGGATCAAGGTGATGCTGGCCTCATAAAATGAGTTTGGAAGTTTTCCTTCCATTTCTATTTTTTGGAACAGTTTCAGGAGAATAGGAATTAATTCTTCTTTAAATGTTTGGTAGAATTAACCTGGGAAGCCATCTGGCCCTCGGCTTTTGTTTGTTTGGAGATTTTTGATGACTGTTTCAATCTCCTTACTGGTGATGGGCCTATTCAGGTTTTCTATTTCTTCCTGGTTCAGTTTTGGCATTTGATATGTCTCTAGGAAAGCATCCATTTCTTCCAGATTGTCGAGTTTGTTGGCATAGAGTTGTTCATAATATGTTCTTATGATTGTTTGTATTTCTTTGGTGTTGGTTGTGATCTCTCCTCTTTCATTCATGATTTTATTTATTTGGGTCCTTTCTCTTTTCTTTTGGATAAGTCTGGCTAGGGGTTTATCAATCTTATTAATTCTTTCAAAGAACCAGCTCCTAGTTTCATTGATTTGTTCTATTGTTTTTTTGGTTTCTATTTCATTGATTTCTGCTTTGATCTTTATTATTTCTCTTCTCCTGCTGGGTTTAGGCTTTCTTTGTTGTTCTCTCTCGAGCTCCTTAAGGTGTAGGGTTAGGTTGTGTATTTGAGACCTTTCCTGTTTCTTGAGATAGGCTTGTATCACTATATATTTTCCTCTCAGGACTGCCTTTGCTGTTCCCACAGATTTTGGACTGTTGTGTTTTCATTATCATTTGTTTCCATGTTTTTTTTTCAATTCTTCTTTAATTTCCTGCTTGACCCATTCATTCTTTAGAAGGATGCTGTTGAGTCTCCATGTATTTGTGCTCTTTCCAAATTTCCTCTTGTGATTGAGTTCTAGCTACAGAGCATTGTGGTCTGAAAATATGCAGGGAATGATCCCAATCTTTTGATACCTGTTGAGACCTGAGTTATGACCCAGGATGTGATCTATTCTGGAGAATGTTCCATGGGCACTAGAGAAGAATGTGTATCTGTTGCTTTGGGACGGGATGTTCTGAAAATATCTGTGATGTCCATCTGTTCCAGTGTGTCATTTAAGACCTTTATTTCCTTGTTGATCTTTTGCTTGGATGATCTGTCCATTTCAGTGAGGGGCGTGTTAAAGTCTCCTACTATTATTGTATTCTTGTCAATGTGTTTCTTTGATTTTGTTATTAATTGGTTTATATAGTTGGCTGCTCCCATATTAGGGGCATAGATATTTAAAACTGTTAGATCTTCTTGTTGGACAGACCCTTTGAGTATGATGTAGTGTCCCTCCTCATCTCTTATTATAGTCTTTGGCTTAAAATCTAATTGACCTGATATAACGATTGCCACCCCAGCTTTCTTCTGATGTCCATTAGCATGGTAAATTGTTTTCCACCCCCTCACTTTCAATCTGGAGGTGTCTTCAGGTCTAAAATGAGTTTCTTGTAGGCAGCATATGGATGGGTTTTGTTTTTTTATCCATTCTGAAACCCTGTGTCTTTTGATTGGGGCATTTAGCCCATTTACATTCAGGGTAACTATTGAGAGATATTTAGTGCCATTGTATTTCCTGTAAGGTGATTGTTACTCTACATTGTCTCTGTTCCTTTCTGATAATACTTTGAGTGTCTCTCTTTGCTTAGAAGACCCCTTTCAATATTTCCTGTAGAGCTGGTTTGGTTTTTACAAGTTCTTTCAGTTTTTGTTTGTCCTGGAATATTTTTATCTCTCCTTCTATTTTCAATGATAACCTAGCTGGATAAAGTATCTTGGCTGCATGTTTTTCTCGTTTAGTGCTCTGAATATATCATGCCAGTTCTTTCTGGCCTGCCAGGTCTCTGTGGATAAGTCTGCCTCCATTCTAATATTTTTACCATTGTATGTTACAGACTTCTTATCCGGTGCTGCTTTCAGGATTTTCTCTTTGTCGCTAAGACTTGTAAATTTTACTATTAGATGGCGGGGTGTGGACCGATTCCTGTTGATTTTGAGGGGTGTTCTCTGCACCTCCTGGATTTTGATGCTTGTTCCCTTTGCTATATTAGGGAAATTCTCTACAATAATTCCCTCCAATATACCTTCTGCTCCTCTCTCTCTTCTTCTGGAATCCCAATTATTCTAATGTTGTTTTGTCTTATGGTATCACTTATCTCTCGAATTCTCCCCTCGTGATCCAGTAGTTGCTTGTCTCACTTTTGCTCAGCTTCTGTATTCTGTCATTTGGTCTTCTGTATCACTAATTCTGTCTTCTGCCTCATTTATCCTAGCAGTAAGAGCCTCCATTTTTGATTGCACCTCATTAATAGCTTTTTTTATTTCAACTTGATTAGACTTTAGTTCTCTTATTTCTCCAGAAAGGGCTTTTATTTCTCCCGACAGGTTTCTCTAATATCTTCCATGCCTTTTTCGAGCCCGGCTAGAACCTTGAGAATCGTCGTCCTGAATTCCAGATCCGACATATTACCAATGTCTGTATTGATTAGGTCCCTAGCCTTCGGTCCTGCCTCCTGTTCTTTTTTTTGTGGTGAGTTTTTCCGCCTTGTCATTTTGTCCAGATAAGAATCCACTGTTCTCCTTGTTAAGTGAACTTGGTCTTGGCTGGGTTTCTTGTTGACCTGCTGGGGGAGAGGCCTGTTGTAGTGATTCTCAAGTGTCTTTGCCCCAGGCAAAATTGCACTGCCCTTACCAGGGGCCGGGCTAAGTAATCCTCTCAGGTTCGCTTTCAGGAGCTTTTGTTCCCTGAACACTTTCCGTAGAGTTCTGGAGGACGGGAAGGAAAATGGCGGCCTCCCAATCTCCGGCTCAGAGGAGCCGAGAGGTAGGGGCCCCAGTCTTCAGTGCGCCTTCAGAGAAAAGCGCTTAATCACTCCCATCTCCCCAGCCTCCGGCCCCGCTTGGAGAAAATCGTGCGTAAGCAGTCCCGTCTCACTGGCTTCTGGGAGCGCTCCGAGCTCACCTAGCCTGTGACCAAGCGTCTCTGTCTCTGGCAGAGTCCCACCTGGCGTCTCCGAACCCCGTAGATCCCTGAGCTCTCCCAGGTTGGAGTCTCCCCGGATCTTGTGGGGACCCCTCGCACAGAGCTCCGGCCCGTGTCACAGACCACGGCTCTAGGAAACCCCGAGCTGAGAGCTCACTCCTAGGCTCTGTCTCCGCAGCTGGCTTCCCCGCTCTAATACCTGTGAGCTCTGTTACAGACACCCCCGATCCTTCTGTGACCCCGCGGGACCTGAGTCCACGCTGTCCCCGTGAGGTCTTCACCCCAGTTTTGCCTCTGGAGTGATGTCCCTCCATGGAGCAGACTTTTAAAAGTCCTGATTTTGTGCTCCGTCGTTCCGCTGCTTGCCGGGAGCCAGCCCCTCCCCCTGGGGTCTATTTTACTGTCGTGTTGGATTAACTTCTCTGCTGGTCCTACCTTTTAGAAAGTGGTCGATATTCTGTTTCTAGAATTGTTGTTCTTCTTCTCTTCAATCTCCTGTTGGATTCGTAGGTGTTCGGAATGGTTTGATAGGCTATCTAGCTGATCTCCTGCTGCCTGATGTCGTCTCAGCCTGCTACTTCTCTGCCATCTTGACTCCTCCCAAGAAATAAAATCTTTAAAAAAAAAAAATCCTTTCACATTTCTAATTTCTTTAAGGGTTCACCTGATTAGTCCAGTCCCATCAATGATTCTCTTTCTCTCTCTCTCTTTCTCAGAATCAACAATTTCATATATCCATAACCTAGCAGGAGTTATCATGGGTTATCATGAATATAATTTCCAAGTTTAAGCCTACACCCAAGGGAATTATGCAGATTATATAGTGCTTATCACCAACAGGCACAAATATTAGAGATCAACTTAGAATTTGTGTCTACCATAAATTAATTTTCTTGGTATTAAATCAATGTATAAATGTTATAAACAATGATTTATAGATCTGGTTATCAAAAACAATTAATAAAAATGTTATATTACAGGCAGTGGAATGTTAAAGTAATAAATAAGAAATGCTATTTTTACAGATATATAATTTTTACAGAAATTGTTAAAGTCTTAGGTAGAGGATAAGTTGAACATAAATTACACCACTCTCAGTTACTTATAAAAGAGTCTCAAATAAGTGTAATTTGCAGTTAAGGGTATTTGTGTATGCAATACATTTTCTCATTGGGTGAGTACTTACAGATATTTAATTAACATTCAAGAACTGGCCAGTTCGCTTAATAATTACCTGAAATTTAGATGAAATTTAATTTTATAATTACATTATAATTTATACATTAAATCAAGAATGGTGAAATATTGCCTGTTTATTAAGCATAGAAGTAGGATAATGCTTTTGAATCATTTAGTCATGTGAGTAGCACATAATATAAGTTTGTTTTATAAAAAACTTTTATCATCTGTTAAATTGAGAGGGAACCTGAAACCTGCAACCCTTGGCAATTACTTTAGGTAGGTCAGAAAAATTATCCAGAAAAGGAATGCCAAGCATTTTGCCCTGACTTTACCATTTACTGGTGATATGGCCCTGGGCAAGGTCCTGCAAGATTTCCTTTCAATTTTCTTTTTAAGATGTCCTAGGCTGATACTTACTGCTCCTTCCTACATGGCTCATCTTAAAACAAAACAACACAAAACAAAAACAACAACAAAAAACAATGTACACACACACACACACACACAAGCCTTTCATATGGCTAACTGGCTAAAAACCATTTCTCCTACTTCCATGTTTAAAGATAAAAGGAACTGTGGGAAGCCGCGTAGTGTGTTGAGGTATGAACCAAACCAAGCCCTGCCTTGCATCTCCTTGACATCCAAAGTTTAAACGCCTCAGGATGGAAAAATTGAGTAGCACTGAGAAAGGTTGTGAGCTATGTGTTCCACATCTGCCTACGCGACTCCTGCTTTAGCTTATCAGGAACAGAATTTTACAAACCCTGATCATCAATCTATGACAGGACCTTGTTGCTCCTACATGGGCTATAAAACCACATCTAGTACTGTCTTCTATCTCTTAGCAATAGTAACGGGCCTTTAAGCAGCTGCCATATGGCGTCAGGATGTCTGCACTCAGTCCCCTGGTATGTAGCAATGAGAACCCTTGAAACTGTTTTATTACTGATACAGGTGGTCACTTTCTTTGTTCTGTTAGATATAAATAGTGGTGCATGATTCTGAATAAAGTTGGCACTGCTTGGGCATCATCCTCTGTGTCCATCCTGTCCTCATCTCTTTGCGTCTTATCGTCATTTCACCATCCTCTTACCCTCTCGACCTTGACTGTGTTGTCGTGCTGGCAGCGACAGGGAACCGTGTAGGAAGGAGCATACCCTTCTCATTCCCCTCAATCCTTTACCTCCAACCTGTACTATAAGAACATTTTGACTAAACTTCTTACTCGCATTTATCCTGTTCACTGCAAGAGGTCTTGGTCAGGGTCACTCCTCATCTCCCACTGTATTCCCCACATTGCTGTGGGTATTGCCCACATTCTGAGTTTCTTAAACTCTACACATGGCTCTGAAACCCAAGGATTCAGCAGAATCCCCTCTTTCCTCAAACTCTTGCTAAATGTTCTCATTGTCTTTCTTGCTCCAAATTAATACTGGCTTTCCTTGTGGACACTGCTTCCCTCGTCTCCTCAAGTGTTGGATTTATTTTCCCTCATACCTTTGGAAACATTAGATCTTCAGTTGTGGTTGGTGTTCCTTCTCATTGTAGCTTCCAGATTTTGTTTCCACTTCTTTCTCTAAATTTCCCTAGATTTGAATCACATGTAGATTCTCCTTTAATCTTCCTAGTTATAGTTTACTACTCACCTCTAACTCAATCTCTTCTTTTGTATACTTTGTTTCCTACAAAATTGTTTCTTTTTCCAACACAACTCCTATTTTGATTCTTGGTGTTCACATTTTAGTATTTAATAACATTCCATAAAACTTCCGAGAAAATCTTATATTAGAAATAGAGGATCTCTCTCTAGAAACTATTTGTTGTTGGGTTTTGGTAAACAAATAAATAAACACACAGTTTCTATTTTTATAAGAAAATTCTGTCTATTCATATTTAGTATAATAAACAGTATACTTTATTGTGTGCCTCTCAACTCAAATTCATCATTTTATAGTTTTCTTTGTGATCTTAGACATGGGTTCTGAAAACTGTACAGGTATACCTCAAATATATTGCGGGTTTCATTCCAGACCATTACAATAAAACAAAAACCAAAATAAAGCCAGTAAAACAATTTGGGGGGGTTTCCCAGTACACATAAAAGTTACTTTTACACCACAGTGTAGGCTATTAAGTGTCCAATAGCATTATGTCTACAAAAAGAATGAACATACCTAAATTTAAAAATACTTAATTGCTAAAAATGCTATCATCTGAGCTTTCAGTGAATCAGAATACTTTAGCTTGTAGAGGGTCTTGCTTCATCGTTGGTGGCTGCTGACTGATCAGGGTGGTAGTTGCTGAAGGTTGGGGTGTCTGTGGAAATTTCTTAAAATAAAACAGTAATAAAGTTTTTTGCATCACTTGAGTCTTCCACAAATGACTTCTCTGAAGCACATGATGCTGTTTGATAGTATTTTACTCACAGTAGAACTTCTTTCAAAATTATGATCAATCCTCTAATACCCTGCTATTGCTTTATAAACTAAGTTATGTAATATTTTAGATCCTTTTTTATCATTTCAACAATCTTCATAGCATCTTCTCCTGGAGCAGATTCCTTCTCAAGAAGACACTTTCTTTACTCATCCATAAGAAGCCAACTCATCTGTTCCAGTTTTATCATAAGAATATACCAATTCCATCACATCTTCAGGCTCCACTTCTAATTCTAGTTCTCCTGCTATTCCCACCACAAATGTAGTTACTTCCTCCACTGAAGACATAAATCCCTCAAAATCATGCATAGGATGGTAAGCAACTCAAACAAACTTCTGCTAATGATATTTTGGCCTCTTTCCATGAATCATGAATATTCTTAATGGTATCTAGATCAATGTATTCTTTCCTAAAGGTTTTCAATTCGGTTTGTCCAGATACACCATAGGAAATCACTACATGGGCAGCTATAGGCTTATGAAATGCATTTATTTCCTCAATCAAGAACTGAAAGTTGAAATTACTCCTTGATCCACAGGCTGCTGTTAGCCAACCTGAAAACAACCTTTAGCTCACTCTATGTCTCCATGAGAGGTCTTGGGTGGCCAGGTACATCTTCAAGGAGCAGTCATATTTTGAAAGTAATCTTTTTCTTTTTTCTCTCTCTCTCTCCCTCTCTCTCTCTCTCTCTTTTTCCTGAGCAGTAGTTCTCCACAGTGGGCTTAAGATATTTAGTAAACCACATTGGGCACAGATGTGCTGTCAACCAGTCTCTGTTCCATTTCTGAAGCACGGGAAGAATAAATTGAGCTTATTTCTTAAGGGCCCTCATATCTCCATGATGGTATAAGCAGTGGCTTCAACTTAAAGTCACCAGCTGCATTAGCCCCTAACAAGAGTGTCAGCCTGTCCTTTGAAGCCAGGCACTACCTTCTTTTTCCAATGGAAGGCTATTTCATCTACGTTGAACTGTTGTTTGGACTAGCTAGATCTGGATAACTTGTTCCTTCATCTTATGTTTATGTTGTGCACATGGTTTGTTTCCTGAAACCTCATGAACCACCCTGAGCTAGCTTCCTCACCCTCTCTCAGCCTTCACAGAATTGAAAAGAGTTAGGGCCTCGCTCCAGATTAGACTTTAAGGGCATGTTGTGGTTGAGTTGATCTTTTATCCAGATGACAAGGACTTTCTCTAGATCAGGAATAAGACTGTTGTGCTTTCTTCATAATTTATATGTTTACTGGAGTAGCATTTTTTATTTCCTTCAAAAAATTTTCCTTTGCATTCACAATCTGGTAGCTGGCACAAGGGGCCTTACTTTTAGCCTATCTCAGTTTTTTGATATGCCATCTTTACTAAAGCTTAATCATTTCTAGCTTTTGATTTTAAAGTAAGAGATGTGTGACTCTTGCTTTCATCTGAACATTTAGAGACAACTGTAAAACTATCAATTGGCTTAATTTCAGTATTGCTGTGTCTCAGGGAAGAGGGAAGCTTACGGGCTAGGTGGGGAGAGAAACGGGAACCAGCAGTGGGTGGAATGGTGAGAACACAAACATTTATCAGTTAAGTTCAGTGTCTCACATGGGCACAGTTCCTGGTGCCCTTAAACAATTACAATAGTAACATAAAAGATCACTGATCACAGATCATCCTTACAAATATAATAATGAAAAAGTCTGAAATATTATAAGAATTACCAAAATGTGACACTGAGACACAAAGTGAGCAAATTGTGTTCGAAAAATGGCATCAATAGATTTACTTGAGGCAGGGTTGCCACAGACTTGTAGTTTATAAAACAACAACAACAAAAAAAACCAGCATCTGTGAAGGTATAATCAAACAAGGTATGCTTGTAATTGCAAAACTAGCCTCATTCACTTACATTGTCATCAAATTGTCAAAGTATTGTGCAAAAACACTTCTAAGGATTTATGCTAAGAAAACAAATAATAGAAGACATAGAAGTTTATTATTGCAGGTAATTTATAAATAGCTAAACACAGGCACAACAAAACTATTCCAACTCCAGTGGAACAGTTAAATAAGGATTGGAGCAACAAGTGTTAGAAAGGTATGATAAAGTCTCAGAGCATAAGCAAAGGAACCAGTTAATAGTTAGACTAGTTAGACTAGATTGACTTTGAGCAGGTTATTTGTGACTCAGTTTCCATAGTTGTAAGTGAACAAAATTATAATAATTCTTCCTTTATAGGATAGTTGTGAAAATCTGCTGTGTTAATGTAACCAAGGCATTTTGAATAGTGCCTGATACATGGCAAACCCTAATTAGATCAATGTTAACTGTCTTCTTTTTCTTCTTCTTCTTCTCACGCAGCCACTAAATTTCATTATACAAATGTAATGTGTTCATGATACATCTTTAAGAGATATCAAGCTAGTTAGGAACAGTTTTATTTACTGTTTTTGAATATACATATTGGTATGGAATGTAAAATCTAGATAAATACACTACATATAAAAATACATGACAGCTTATACACTAAATTGCCTACACCATTTCCTGTGGGTAGAATAACTATAATTTTTTCCTGTTTGCTTTATTCTGTATTTTACTATTTCATGTAATAACTGTATCCTACCTAGTTATTTAAATAAATAAATATATATATATATATATATATTAAAGATTTTATTTATTTGACAGAGATCACCAGTAGGCAGAGAGGCAGGGAGAGAGAAGAGGAAGAAGGCTCCCTGCTGAGCAGAGAGCCCAATGTGGGGCTTGATTTCCCAGGACTCTGGGATCATGACCAGAGCTGAAGGCAGAGGCTTTAACTCACTGAGCCACCCAGGCATCCCAAAAAAAAATATTTTTAAAAAGCTTTGGAATTAAAAGTTATGATTTTAATAATTGTTTTTATCCTTACTCATTTTCTTACAAAGTAAAAAAAAAGTTGAAAATATGTTCTCTATCTCTTTTTATCTAAATATTACTTATGCCTTAATGGAAGATTTTTTAGTCCTTTCAAAAATAAAATTATTCAATTAGACTATATAACATATATAAATAATAAAAAAACATTGCTTCAAAAGATTCTAAAGATATACCAAAAGATTCTAAAGATAAAAGCAAACTAGTTCCTCAGTAGAAATGTAATTATTCTTTAGATAGTTCCCAAGAAGCTTCTCCCTCAAAACTTAACAACCAAAAAATTACTAAGTTAAAAAAGGTAAAAAATGTATAAATAATATGCTTGTTAACTTTCTCCCTATTGATAAAGACAAAAAGAAAAAAAATTCCAAACTCTTTCCCTAATAATATATTTGGTAAAACTGATGGCATAACTACACAAAAAAGGAATTATTTCAAATAAATTTAAAATGCAGTAAATCGACAGTGAATTCTTACTGGTGATACATGCCAAAAAGACAAAAATAAGTTAGTAAAAACTCTAACACTATTTTCAGTAGTCATAGTCTTTGTAATAACACAGTAATATTAATTTGGAACTGTAATATATACAGTTCAGAATAAAGTAAAGAGTAATTATGCTAATACTATGATGTTTAAAACAAAAATATATGTGTATTTATATGTGTATTTGCATATATGCTCAAATAACATATGAAATTTTTGTTTACACTGTAGTTAGTTAACATATAGTGTAATATTGGTTTCAGGAGTAGGATTTACTGATTCATCACTTCTACATAATACCCAGTGCTCATCACAACAAATGCCTTTCTTAATACTCATCACCCATTTAGCCCAACCCTCACTCAGCTCCCCTCCAGCAACCCTAAGTTCATTCTCTATAATTCTTAAAGTTGAATTCAAAATATAATTATGAACTTAACAATAAATTAAATCTTAATTTTAAACAGAAACAACAACAACAAACTAGTGCTTTTTACTATAGTAAAAACCTAGAGAAGTAGGGAGATACTATAGTAAAAAGCATCCCTAGCAGACAAATTAAGATTTTGTTCTGTAAATAAGAGTGACCAACATACTTTAGAGAAATAGCTGATTGTAGCTATGGAAAAAGAAATGTTCATGCTGCATGATGAGCCTGTAATAACTTGTCTTATCAGACAACTATGAAGCTAGTAAAAATGCTAACATTTTACCAAGACAACTCAGGAACCAACAAAAAGGTTCTCACATTGTCAAAGATTTAAAAACTTGAGTGTCTGTTAATAATAATTACAATGGATTAATTGAATCAAATGTGTCAAAATCAATGAGATCATGAATATATTAAAGAAAGAAACTTGCTAATTGATCTTCAAAAAAATGAAATGAATCATGTTATTTTTGTAATTAGAATAAAAACAAATAACAAGACATTTATTCTGATTTCTAGGATAATTCTTCAAGCTTTTATAATATGATGAGGAAGGATTTCTCTTTCAGTAAGTATTCTGTGTAGAAATACAGGAAGAATGATGGGGTTAGAATATTGATATTTTAAGTTAAATTATTTGGAAATAGGGAAAAAAAACTTCTTCTATCTAATAAAGTATTTAAACCTAAGACATACTTACGAATGAAATATTGTTTCCTAAAATCAGGAGCAAGGCAAGATGTTTTATTTTAATACTTCTATTCAGCATTACAATTTAGGTTCTAGTTAGATGCAGTGAGGCCAAAAAAAATTTTTTTAAGAAACAAAAGGTATAAACTTCGAAAAGAGATATAGATTTTTTTCTGCTGATGACATGATTATCTACATAAAAATTCCAAAGGAATCTACAGACAAGCAACCTGAAATAATACATGAATTTAGCAAGATCTCAAGGTACAAGATCAATATTCAATTTAGTATATATATGCTAGCAGCAAATACCTGGAAAATTAAATTTTAAAATATGCTTTATAGCTACAGCTAACACTGATATATGATATATAGGAAAGTTGTTAAGAGTAAATCTTAAGAGTTATCACAAGAAGAACATTTTTCTCCTTTTTCTTTTCTTTTTCTTTTTTAACTGTCAGTTTATGAGAAGCTGGATGTTAGCTGAACCTACTGTTATAATCATTTACTATATATATATATATATATGCATATATATATATGCATATATATATACCAAACCTTTATGCAGATGCTTTAACTTAAGCAATGATGTATGTAAATTATTTCTCAATAAAACTGAAAAATACCATTCATAGTAACAATAAATACTTAATTGAAACAATACACTTGACAATTCATAAATCCAACAAAATTCACAAATGAAAATTGTGCAACACATTTTTACTGAGCACTAGAACATAGTGCTGCTGAAAGATATTAGTGAAAATTTAAAAGGAAAAAATATAACATTAATTTACTGGAAGATTCAATATTGTTAGATATCAATTTTATTCATATTATATCACCACAATGCCAATTTTTTGTAGGAATGGACAAATAAATTTGAAATTTTATATGTAAATTAAAATACCTAGAATATGCAGGTTATTGAGAGAAAGAGAAGCAGTGTGCATGTGTGAGAAAAGGAGGAAGATGGGAGAGAGAGAGAGAATAAAGTTGGAGGACTTGAGCTAGCTGGATTCAAAATTCAATATCAAAATACATTACTTAAGGTAGTATGGAATTGGTATAAGATAAAGAACATGGTTGAGAGCAAAGAAATAAGCTCACTTGTATACAGTCAATCAAGCATTTGTTAACAAAACGCCAATGCAATAATATAATGATAAAAAATTCCTTTCCCTAAATTGTGCTAACAACTAGATATCTTTCTGGTTAGAAACAAACCCAATCTCTTACAAAATTTAATCTGAGATAGACAGTAGATCTAATTTAAGTGTTAAGATTAAAAGCTCCTAGAAGAAAAAATTATCTTCATTCCCTTCCTGTGGACATGGATTACTTACATAGGATATGAAGGACATGTTCCACAAAATTAACAAGATAAGTAATTCATTAAAATAAAAATTACTGTTTATGAAAATCCTGTTAAGATCAAACAAAAGACTGGGAGAGAATGTTTGTAATTCATACATCTGACAAAGGACTTCTATGTACAATATATAAAGAACTCTTACAACTCAATAGTGCAAACAAAAAACTCTTTAAAAAATGGGGAAAAGTCAACAGACACTTATACATGAGTGGCCAATAGCATATGAAAACATAACATCATCAAGTGTCAGATTCAAAGTAAATCACAATATGCTACCACTATGTACCACTAGATGGCTAAACTTAAAAAAAATAGATTAACAAGGTCCAGTGTGGACAAGGATATGGAGCAATCTGAGCTCATATATTCCTTGCGAGAATACATAATGTTTCCATAGTAGAAAACCCATGACAGTTTCTCAGAAAGTTAAGTATACAACTTCTGATATGATCCAGACATCCCACACCTCAGTAAGTAGCCAATAAAATTAAAAGTCTATATTCACAAAGATTTTTCTGCAAGAAAGTTCATAGCAGATTTTCTGGAGTAGACAACATTTGAAAACGAACTACCTATTCAACAACTGGAGGATCAATAAATAAATCGTAGTGCTAAATTAATGAAACAAGGAAGCCAACAGACTGAGGTGGCTCTAATGCTGCGATCGCCTACATAAGCAAACAAAATCAAAGCCTGTAAGTGCCTCAAGGTCATGAAATCAAAACGCTATGGACAGCCAAGCTGCAATCAACTAGATTTTATGTTACAGCCAATCCACTAATTTCCCTTTATCGATTCTGCACTTCCTCTCTATAAGCCTCTCTCCTGACTCCTGTCCTGGTGTGAGCCCCTAACCACTTCTGGTTGGGTGTTGCCTGACTTGAATCTGTTTTTGCTCAAATAAACTCTTAAAATTTTAATATGCCTCAGTTTATATTTTATTATACTCACATTATGGGATATACCTAATAAATAAAAGGAAATAAACTAATAATACGTAATAATACATATGAATCTTCAAAGCGTTATGCTGAACAAATGAAATCAGACTTAAAAGAAAACACAATTGATTCTGTTTATGTGAAATTCAAGAAGAGATAAAGCTTATATTCCATAACAAAAATTTTAAATTGTCTTTTTCCAAAGGTGGAGGTAGGAACAGGAAGCTCAGATATTGACCATGGTTTCAGTTCTATGGATGTAAGCATTTGTCAAAACACAGTATAGTGTTAAGTTCTTTGTACTTCACTTTATGTAAAATTTAGCTGCAATAAAAAGGCTAAAATCAATAATAATATGTTCTTTGGCACATAGAAAACTCATAAAAACAATTAAAAATGTAAACTCCTGAAAAATAATGGGTCTATCAATGATCCTCAGTGACAACAAAAACTAAAAAAAAAAAAAAAAAAAAAAAAATCCAAAAAACAAAAAAATAAAGTACCCAAAACTCAATTGCATATTAAGAACCTCTTATTGAAAAAAAAAAAAATACGCACCATCAATAATGGGGTTTTTTTGCCAAAAGATGGAACCTTTTTATAAACTAATTTCTAGATCTAACTTGCAAATTACAGGAAATATGCAATTTAAAAAATCATGTTAAACCACAAGTTCAATAAAGCAATATTCAAAATATGGAGGTACTCTGGAGGATAAACAACCCATTTCTTCAACAAATAAATTTCAAAGGGATAAAAGTGGATTATGGAACTTATAGATTGAGAGCTATTCAGAAGATCTTTAAAGCAAATGCAATATGTAAACATTTTTGGATCCTGGAAATCTAAAAGTATATATGTACTGTATAGATAGAAGAAATAGTGATAGAATTTTATATCCGTGCACTTGTATATATTAATCATAATACTGATATTATATATTGATATATAATCTATATAAAAATATGATACAGTGAGACAATAGAAAATTGACCATTAGATATTTCATTATGTTAAGGAATATCTGTCCTTTTTATATTATAATGGAATTATGGCCATATTGGAGAATATATGCTTAATTTTAGAGACACATACATATGTATTTATGGGTTAAATTATAATGATGCCTGAGACAACATTTCAAAATAATCCAAAGGGGAGAATAGGATAAAGGAAGTTATAAATGAAATGAGATTTGTCATTAGTTAGATTGAGTGACACTGGATGACCGATATTTGGGGTTTTTTAATACAAGGCTACTTTTGGATATTTAAAATTTTCATAACACATGGCTAAAAAAGCAATCATAATGGAACAAACAATGACACAGGCACAATAATTACATCCAAGCATTTCACAGAGTTCTTTTGAAACTTTTTTCAGATGGCAACAGTCCAAGTAAAGTAAAAGCAGTTTTTGGCTAATATTCTATTCTAGATCCAAATGACTCTGATTATAAGCGTAAATAAAAATCTGTTTTTACACTTATAAAATAACAAATATCCTTTAAATATCTTATTTACATATGTAGAAGACTTTCTATAGCCTCAATATTGGCATAAAATATCAATAATCAAAGGCCTAATGTTAATTATAAGAATGTCAGGCAAGCCTTTTTTCTTCATCAGCTGGTAAATACCTTATTACAGAATAGTAGTGTGATTGGTGAGCTATTTTTATACAAACTTCTCTTCACTGTTCTTCTAATTTAATGACTTGGAGTATCTCTGCTGATTGCCTATATCTTTCTTTCCTGAATCTTTTAATATTTCTGTTATGTAAAACATGATCTACAAAAGCAAATATCAACCTTATCTCAAGGAGGCAAAAGCCAGACAACTAGAAACCAGTAGTGATGTTCTTTCCTGATAAGATTATTTCCATCAACACATATATCACTAGGCTCTTCCCCATACACACAAATACACATGTGCACACATGCACACAGTCCTCTAGTCTGCTCTCCTATTCCAATCATACTGTTGTGGAAGGTTATGGCGTTGTTATGGGAGAGACTGAAAATGGAAATAATTAAGCAATGTATTGCCTGCTAGAAGTTGTATTGTCTTAGACACCATATAGCTTAGTTAAAATATGTATTTTTCAAAGACATTTAAAGCACCTTGATGTTTGTCTCCCTAAATGTCTTCAGAAAGCAATGATTGATAAAATCTCCTAAGCTTCTGATGAAAAAATGTCTTTCTCTTAATGTATATTTATCCAAGATGAAGCAGGGCTCCTGGTATGACTAACCCCAGGCACTAGTTTCTCTAGCTGAACCTTTAGTAATTACAGGCCGGAATTTAAATTTAAAATTAGATGGCCTAACTACTACCTGGATTAGAGCTACTCCATATTTCCAGGGCGATGTGCTTTAATAGTCTAACATATGCGTTGGAATGATAAACACCCCTTAAAAATATTCAGAAAACTGATTCCTTAGATCTAACAATATAACAATTTGCTGTATAATCATTTGGTTTAACACTTCAATGGGTAGAAAATAAAAAGAAGAATCAAATTCCCAGAGATTTGTTATGGAAAAATACAACTAGAAGTGAAGCATTTATCTAAGAGCTCTTCGGACACCATGCTACCAAAAGGCTATCTTTGCCAGTAAAATCCTCAGCAAAACATTCCCACATGTTCTGCTTGCATGCACTGGTGACTTTGATCCAAGAGAATCTCGTTACCTAGTGCATGCCCTAGTAACACATAGAGAGCTACCAGTGTTTATTGATCTAAACTCATACAGGGTCATCTTTCAAAAATAATAGCCTTGCTTTTCAAATACCAACTGCTCAGCCAAGTTAAAAGTTAAAAATAATTAGGAGTTAAATAGTATTCCTTGGTGAAATATACCTTGTTGAAAACTATTATCCGATTTCCCTGTTCCCCATTTCTCTGACTCTCTCGGGTATAAGATAGTTTAAATGCAATACACATATCTAAATCTGTACATTAAAACTAATCCAAAAATTATTTTCTATCTTCAGGTTTAAGGTCAAGAAGCACAGAGAAAAAGGTGCAATTCATATTAAAGTTAACATTAAACTACCGTTTGTTTGCCTGTGTAGACACACACAACCCCACCAAGATAAGTTTCTTATAATCCATTCCAGTGAATAGTGCTGTATTGTTTAGATTGAATAGTTACCATTACACTAATAAGCAGGAATTTTAGTTTATTAATCAGTCTCCTTTGAATTCATTTCACATGATTTGCACCTCATATTTGTCAGAATACCTCTGACATTCAATGAGCAGGCAAAAACCTGGAATATGGAATCTTAAAACTGAACTATAGAATGGATGTTAAGACGTTCAAGCTCTCCTGTACAAAAGGATTTCTTTAACAGATTTTGCCTCTAGTTTGATTCTAAATTAAAGGTTGCATATATCTCTTGATTTTCAATATCAATACCATCACTTTCGTTTAAACCCACATATGCTCATCAACTTTTGATGGGATAGCAGTGATATCCTTAGATGTTTGTGACCATCTCTGAGCCTCTGCTGCATGAGTTCTAACATCTGGATTAACTTCTTTCCTTCTCTCTGCCTAGGTAAATCTCCCAAGATTCAGTTTACATACAGACATACCTGCAAAATCTTTCTTTATTATCCTTACCCACAATATTCTTCCTCCTCTGAATTCATTGTCAGCATTAATCCTGCTATAAAATAGTTTAAAATCCCCTGGTGATTCAAATAATGCAAACTTCGAAAAGACTAATGATATGAGCCAGGGCCAATTGAGTCACATGCACCATAAATGCATGTCTGAGGCAAAAGAGATCACCAAGGACAGGTATAAGATGTGTGTTCAGTGAAAAATGGCAACCTGGCCACAAAGAGGAATGTTCCAGATTTTAGGGATAAGGTCAGGAAATAATAACTTTAAAAACAGATATAAATATGAGAAAAAATCCATTACTCTTCTATAGAAAATTTATGAAAAAATATACATGAGCATATAGTATATTAAATGAAGTTTATCAAACTAAAGTATTATTCTCAAATCACCAAGGCTCCTAAGGTCTATCTCAAAATAACTTCAAAGATATACCACTCCAAAATTTAAGAAAATTAGATGCAGTTTAAATCACTGTATCTTGCAACAGGAGACTTTTCAATGGCAAAAATTTTTGTTACAGTAAAAGAATGTTGCCAAACAGAGCTATAGAATGAAAACTTACCTGGGTTTTCCCAGCATCATTCAAAAGAGAAATAACCTGATTCTGTATGATTTGTGCCTGGTGTTCAGACAGGAAATTCTCTAGAGGGAAGAAAGGAAATTCATTTCTTTACTACAACGTGATAGTAATATTTCTTAAAAGAACATCAAATTCCCTTTGTTCCAATTCAACGCTTTTCAGCTAATGATCTGATCTATCATTTGTTTTCCTGAGTACATACACCCAACCCCAATAGAACAGGGTTTCTTATGATCTACTTCAGTTAATCACAGAATAATGCCCACTGCCCATTAATAAGCAAGCATCATTGTGCCTCACTAATCAGTCTCCAGTGAAAATGGTTCACTTGATTTGTACTTCATTTTGATAATAATTTTAAGTTAATAAGACAAAAATCTGAAAATGGAACATGTAGAATAACTTTACCTTCACAGAATTCTGAAATCCTATGAATTAACAAGTTTTATCTTAAATGAATTATTTGAAGTGCTTCAGAACCAAAATATATTTACCATCAAATAGACTAAACTTAAAAGGGAAATTGTTTATTAATGATCTCAGTATTAACATTTTTGGTAACAGATAAAATAGCACATTAATAATTAAGGAGTATAAATAAAATTTTCAAGTTTGTTATGGGGATTTTTTAAAATGTTAATTATAATGATGTGGTGACCCAGGTCCTCTATTATTAGTTATATGATCATATGTATCAATTAAAGATGAAATGATTTAAAGATTGTTTATTTTTTTGAGAGAGAGAGCACGAGGAGGGGGAGGGACAGAGGGAGAGGAAGAAGCAGACTCCTGCTGAGCAGGGACCCTAAAGCAGGGCTCCATCCCAGGACCCTAAGATCATGACCTGAGCCAAAGGCAGACGCTTAATAGACTGAGCCACCTGGGTACCCCTAAAAGATTTGAAAGTAAAGATCTTTTTAAGGCCTTTTTTCCCACATATTTATACCTAAAAGGAACTAATGAATTGTAACTCATAAATTATTTCTATGAACTAGAAATAGAAGTGAAAAAAGTGAAAGACTTTTTAATAGACTTCAGAATCTTGATCAATAATCTTATAAACAAGGAACAAGTTTAACTACTGTTAACTGTTTAGCTTTCAAAATAAGTATCACCTAAATTAAAGACTCCAAATCTCCCTTTCTCTCAAAGACTTGGTCTGATGAAACAAATTACCCATTTTTCATATCATCTCAGTAATTTCAAACATACTTACAAACACTGAAGTTCATATTTAGGTGATAAAAATGACTTTCAGTCATTATAATGATGACTTTTAGTTTGCTTATTCCCTCAAATTTTATTTTCAGTTTTAGAGAAAGACAAGAATGAAGAAAATGACTTATACAGATGGCAAATTAATACTGCTCATGATTTTCTTCATTTCTTTCCTTTTTCATCACTTGGTTTATTTGCATGAAAACAGGGCTTCTGATTCTTAAGAATCCATTTGCATGAACTGTTTCAGCACATCAAATCACAAGTTCCTCATTAACAAGTACAACTATATGCTCATACAATAGGATGTAGAGGTGAATGGGACCCCAGAGATAATACAAGCTACTCTTTATACAAATGAAGACAGTAAACTCGAGAACATAAAAGATTTTGCCAAGATAACTCTGTAGTTTTAACAAAGGCAGTATCTGGCTCAACTCTTCTGAATTCCAAATAATTATTTGTATTGCATTACAAAACAGTGTCACCAAGCATTTACTAGTAGGCGATTTACTTTTAGATCTCAGAATAGAAAATGATCTTTTGGTCATGATCTTATTGATGATATTTTGAATGTTATTCATTTTCTCTTGGCATTGTTGTGACAAACTGCACAAAGGATAATAGCTTTAGACAGGGTGGAGGATGGTCAGCTTATGCTGGCCTTTTCCTCTTTTAATAATTCCCTTTAATGCAAAATGGGAAACAGTAAAGAAATTTATCAGTAGCCTTGTTACTAGGTATAGGGTTTTGGAAAGTTTCTTAAGGAATATGAATAATACAATAAATGCCTAGTTTTAAATATTATAAATGGACTTTTATTTTTTTTGACTTTTATTTTTTATTAATAGACTTTGTGTTTTAGAAGAAGCTTAGGTTTATAAAAAAGAAGAGTAGAAAGTACACAGAGGTTCCATATATCCTCCCTCCCCATTCCTACCCTTTTACCCCACTATCCCCACACAATTCCCCTATTCTTAACATCTTTTCTTCCTGTGGTAGGTTTGTTACAATTGCTGAACTATTATTGATGCTTTTTCACTAACTAAAGACCACAGCTTATATCAGGGCCCATTTTTTTGTATTATAAATTACCATAGATTTTTTTAAAAATTTTATTTACTTATTTGAGAGAGAGAGAGAGAGCGAGCATGTGCATGCACAAGCAAGGGGGAGGGGCAGAGGGAGAAGCAGACTCCCCACTGAGCAAGGAGCCGGATGTGGGGCTTGATGGCAGGACCCTGAGATCATGACCTGAGCTAAAGACAGATGTTCAACCCACTGAGCCACCCAGGTGCCCCATAAATTACCATAGATGTTTGACCAATACTGGTTTCCCATTGTTATAGTTCCACTGCTCTAAATATTCCCTGTGCTCCATCAATGCATTTCTTCTCCTTCCCTTCCTCTACCCTGAAGCTCTACACACTATTGATTTTTTTTCTCCACTATCTGTATTGTTTTGTTTTTTCCATAATGTTATTTAATTGAAATTGTATGTAGCCATTTCACATTGACTTCTTTCATTTAATAATATGCATTTAAGGTTCCTCTTTTTTCTTTCCTGGCTTAATAATCCATTTATTTTTAAGCGAAGAATAATATTCCATATTAGGGATACCCCAGTTTGTTTGTCCATTCACCTATTGAAGGATATCTTAGTTGTCCTTCAATCAAGTTTGGGCAATTATGAAAAAAGCCTCCATAAACATCCGTGCGGAGGCTTTTGTGTGGACATAAGACTTCAACTCATTTGGGTAAAGCCCCAGGAGCATGACTGCTGGATCATATAGTAAGAGTACGTTTAGTTTTGTAAGAAAATGCCAAACTGTCTTCCTAAGTGGTTGGAAAAAAAACAAAACAAACAAACAAACAAAAAACCAAAACAAACAAACTTTCAACAAACAAGGAATAGAAAGACATACAGCCCTTATATGAAAGCCCACAGCTAACATCATATTCAATCATGAGAAACCAAAAGCTTTACCTCTAAATTGGGAACAAGACAAGGATGATCATTCTTATCACCTTGATTTCAACATAGTACTTGAAGTCCTAATCAAAATAATGAGTCAAAAAGGGAAAATAAAGAAATAAAAGTTGGCAAGGAAGAAATAAAACTTTCTCTACTTGCAAGTAACATAATCTTATATGCAGAAAACCCTAAAGATTCCACACACACAAACACACACACCACATTAGAATTAACAAATGAACTTGGTAGTTGTACATATACATGCATATATATATATATATATGTGTGTGTGTGTGTGTGTGTGTGTGAGTGTGTGTATGTATAACATAGAAATTCCTATTACTTCATATCTTCACCAAATTATCAGATTTCTTAATTTCTGCCAACTTGGTGAGTATAAAGTGGTATCTTATGGAGAGCTATGATTTGTTAGTCTATGATATTCTTCATTGTGAGAGTATGAGTCTCTTTCTCCTACCCATGGAACTCCCTTTATGACTGCTTTCACCAATAGAATATAGCAAAGGGGAAACCAGGCCAGTTTACCCTCCAGGCTTTAAGTGTTTAATAGTATCTCTTTCCTATTGCTTGCTTCCAATTATTTTTGTCATTATACACATATATGCAGATATATATACATACATACATACACAAATAAACACAGGTACCTTTCTGCTTCCTAAGTGTTCTTTGCCAGGATGTGGACAACCATGTCATAGGGATAATAGGAGTAAAAGAGTATATCATCCAATCATACCTTCACTTTCTGATATGTTTGGAAGACCTTGAAAATAGCAGTTTCGGGGGCACCTGGATGGCTAAGTTGGTTAAGCTTTCAGCTTAGGTCATGATCCCAGGGTTGTGGGATTAAGTCCCACATAGGGCTTCCTGTTCAGCCTCTCCCTCTGCCAACTCCTTCTGTTTGTGCATTCTCTCTCTCTTGCTCACTCCCTCTTTCAAATACATAAATATAATCTTCAAAAAAATAAGTTTCTGTCATAACTTAAAATGTTTAATAAAGTCATTGGCTTTAATAATCTCATTTTCCTTACCCTCATTTCTAGTAGTTTCTGTTATCTATGTTTATTGATGAAAATTAGAGTCACCTAAGATCATAATGCTTGAAGGGCTAGTAATCCCAAGTGTGTTTTGTTGAAATCATTTCTTATCGACGACCCCCCTTCACTCCCTGTCAACCTGTAGGTCTCATCGCATTCCTCAGATAACCACACAAAGAATGTTTAGTAGTTCCTTTTGCCTAGGCCTGGGCTGGTCTCTCACAAACAACCTATTTGGCCCATGGATTGATTCAGATATTTTTAAGGTTTTTTTCTTTTTTCTTTCTTTCTTCTTTTTTTTTTTTTTTTAAATCAGAGAGGGCTTCTTCAAAATCCTTTATAAAATTGCCTTTTATACTTTACCTCTTCACCTTTCATCGCATTGCCTCAGTTTACGTTTCTCTATGGTACTTCCCACCACCTGACACATTATGGAAATACTATTTCCTTCTCAGCCTAGAAAGTTACTTCTGTGAGAGCAGAAACTTTATCTAATTTGTTTACTATTTTGTTTGCATCTGTATGTAAAATAACATTTAACACTAGTAGGGATTTTGTATATTTCTGTTTAGTGAAGTGAATAAAGGTAGTAAATTATACCTAGGGCTGTTAGGATCCAGGGAGTAGATAGCACAGTACACACTGAAATGGTTGTGCCAGTTAATGAGATGATACATAAAATGCTCCCCACACAGTCTAATCAGTACTTTTGAGTGTTATCTATTTTAACACCTCTTGCAGCTGTGTTAGGTAAGGGCAGGGAGGAAGAAAGAGCCCATGCTCACCACGAATACACCTACTGCCTCCTTCCAAATTGGACTATGGTATATTTCTGGACACATTCCTTGCCACCTTAGCAAACACCACCACAAATATGTGTGCAGTTGTACATGTAGAGAGCTAGGGCCCATGTTGTATCACTGGAAGACTCAATTCATATTTTATTCACCTTCGTTTCAAGAAGGAAAGCCATTTACATAGAACAAATCAACCAATGGTCTGTTTCAGGTTTTTTCTCCTATTTATTTCTGCTATTATTTCTTTTTTTTTTTTTAAGATTTTATTTATTTATTTGACAGACAGAGATCACAAGTAGGCAGAGAGGCAGGCAGAGAGAGAGGAGGAAGCAGGCTCCCCGCTGAGCAGAGAGCCTGATGTGGGGCTTGATCCCAGGACCCTGAGATCATGACCCGAGCCAAAGGCAGAGGCTTTAACCCACTGAGCCACCCAGGCCCCCCTCTGCTATTATTTCTGATTGGAAAACAATCTTTTTAAGTCTCTCTCTCCTCTCTCTTCCCCACCTTGTATACATCTTATTTTTTTTAACCCATCTTAGATTTTAAGACAAAATTCCTTCATGAAGTCTACTTTTAGTACCCTGACCAAAAACTTAGGTAATTTCCCCATCCTCTTAGAGCTCTATCACGGCACTTACACTCTATAGGAAAAATGCTTTTTTTTCTCCCTCTCCCTCTGCCCCTCCCTCCTGCTCACCTCCTATTCCCCATCCCTTTGCCTCTCTCTCTCTCTCCCCTTCTCCCTCTCTCTTTTTCTCTCCTTTTCTCCCTCCTCTCCCAGCTGGGCTGAGGGCTTCTTAAAGGAGAAATTAGAATTCTTCCTTTCATCCCCAATACTCAGCACTGTGGCTGGGTTGAAGTGAAATAAAGCAAACTAGCAAAGAACAGCTTGAGATATTTTATAACATGATTTTAAACTATGTTTTGCAATTTTTATGAAGTCTAAAGTAATTGAGCAAAAACATAACCTGCTAGGTGAATTCCCAGCTTCATCCTCTATTGGCAGCAAGATCTATAGAAAATAAACTGCTAAGTATGAGGCAGAGTAATCAAAAGAAGCAATAGCTATTTAACTTTGGAATTAGAGTCTGTGTAACTGAGAAAAATGTTTCTTTTCTTTTGGAAATTTCACCATCCCACAGTTCTCTCTGGGAAGTGTCCTGACATTCTAACCAATCATATTTTGGTGCTCTTCACTCCTCTCATACAATACCACCTCCTGTACTTCAGCCAAGAATACCCTATAAATATCCCCAAATAAAGGATAGCTGAAGTTTTTCAACTCATTTAAAAAAAAAAACAAACTCTAGTCAACTTTTGGTTTCAAAATGGAGATATGAATATACGCACATGCATAAGCTTAAAAGAAATAAGCTTAACAAAGAGAGAGAGAGAGAGAGAGAATAGAAGGAAGTTCACTCTTCTTTTTTTTTTTTAAGATTTTATATATTTATTTGACAGACAGAGATCACAAGTAGGCAGAGAGGCAGGCAGAGAGAGAGAGGAGGAAGCAGGCTCCCCGCCAAGCAGAGAGCCCAATGTGGGTCTCGATCCTAGGACCCTGAGACCATGACCTGAGCTGAAGGCAGAGGCTTTAACCCACTGAGCTACCCAGGCGCTCCAGAAGTTCACTCTTCTGTCATACATGGTATTTTCTATGTTCAATTTTTGGAAGCCAATTTGTACCTTGAATGATCTTAGTAGCATCTTGAGGTGGTTATCTTTAGTAGAACCTTGCAAAGTGATGATATAGAAAGAACAAAGCCATATAATATTAATCAGACATATTAATTTGAATTTGATTCTAAAACTTGAGTGTTGATAATAAATTTTGTGTTTTATTTTTTATGTTTTTAAAGATTTTATTTTTATTTATTTGACAGACAGAGATCACAAGTAGGCAGAGAGGCAGGCAGAGAGAGGAGGAAACAGGCTCCCTGCTGAGCAGAGAGCCCAATGTGGGGCTTGATCCCAGGACCCCAGGATCACGACCTGAGCTGAGGGCAGTGGCTTTAACCCACTGAGCAACCCAGGCACCCCAAACTTTGTCTTTTAAATAAACCTTTCACATCTTAAAAATGAGGCTTTGAATATTAATAAAAATATACAAGGAACAAGATAAAATAGAAGACATAAATTATTAATGCCATTACCTTTATAGGACTTAGAATTTTTTATATGTATTACACACTCACTAGCTGTATAAATTTAGGAAAGTCACTTGACCTACCATGATTGACCATCCTGCTTAATGAAAACATTGGTTAAGATACAGCATTTTTATAAATATCTAACTAAATAATAGATGTAAGACACTTAGAGTAGTTGCAAGGATACTTAGTGCTCGTAATTATTTTTGTAGTTAACAATTATTCTTGTCTCTTCTATGTAAGTATTCATACATATGCACAACTCAAGAAATTTGCTTATTTCCAATGAAGGAAAATAAAAACTAAAACCTAACCAGATAAAGCTACTATTAAACTTAGAGTTTCCTTTCTTCTATACATTTTCACTATAAAAATACTTCTTTTGAGAGGTGAAAAACCTGTACTCTGAAAGCTACAAAACATTAGTGAAGCAATTGAAGATGACACAAACAAATGGAAAGACATTCCATGCCTGTAGGTGACAAGAATTAATGTTGACAAAATGTCCATATTACCCAAGGCAATCTACTGATTTAATGCAATCCCTATCAACATACCAAAAGCATTGTTTATAGAACTAGAACAAATAATCCTAAAATTTGTAGAGGAACCAAAAAAGACCCCTGAATAGCCAAAGCAATCTTGAGAAAGAACAAAGCTGGAGGTATCACAATTACAGACTGGAAGATATACCACAAAGCTCATAGTAATCAAAACAGTCTGGTACTGACATAAAAATAGACACACAGATCAATGGAAAAGAATAGAGAACCCAGAAATAAACCCACAACTTTATGGTCAATTAATCTACAACAAAGGGGTCAACAAATACAATGGAGAAAAAAAAACCAGTATTTTCCATAAATGGTGCTAGGAAAATCAGAGAGCCATATACAAAAGAATGAAATTGGACCACTAACTTATACAGTGCATAAAATAAACTCAGGAATAGATTAAATACCTAAATGTTTTAACTCCAAAGATTTCAATGTACTATTGTGTTTTTTTCCCCTTTTGTCCAGTTTCTTATGTATTCCTGCTTAAGTTTTGATTAGCTTTGCTTTGTTTTCCACATTGTGGTGTTTATTCCTTATGGAATTCTCCTTCAGATTTCATAGAGGCAGTGCATTGGTGTCAGTTCATTTTCCAAAAACATATTCAAATTCCTATTAAAATTATTTCCAAAGTTATGTTTTTCTTCTGAATTATAAAATTTTATCCTGTCTTTTTTTCTTCTTTCAGTGTGCATGTTTTCTGAGAACTCATGCATTTCATATATTAATTTGGCATCAGATGAGAAGAGGTATACAAGCCTGATACTTTCTAGTGGACCCACTGTATATATTGGCCTTACTTAGGTTAACTTCTCATTCAGAGATCAACTACCTACAGCTGAGTGCATTCAACTTTCAACCCAATTCCCAGTTTCGCATAGAATTGATTTAATTCAGCTATTCTGGACTGAGGTAGGAACTTGTCCTACATCTACTCCATGGACAAAAAATCCGACATTCCTAATATTTACTGTTATCAATTTTCCTTTTTTCTCTGATTTTATCACCTTTAAAATGTGGATTCTATATCCTTAAAAATGAAATATACAACTATCTTTAAGTAAGTGCCCTGTCCCCTCACTTTTCTAGTTTGGTTTCTTACCAGGATTTGCCATTCCTCAGTGGATGTGGAGAGGATACTGTTTTAGAAGAAAGACAAGATGGTGTTAGCAATCTAGTTTCCTTGAAGAGGCCACACTCCTAAAATAGAATGGTGCGGTTAGGCAGAATTTCTGATATATATTTTTTTACAAAATATATGAAGGTAAAAGAAATCTCCCTGCACATTTCCTCTGCTAAGGCCAGCTACCAATGTGTGAAATTTCAATGGTGTTTCTTAACTAAATCCAGTACAATTCATATTTAGTTAGTGAAAATATTCCAAAATCTGGAAAATACATTGGTAGCATTTTTATTTTTATTTTCCTGGTGGTCATAATTTTATCAAATTAGTAAGAATTTTTATGAGAATTCATGAGCAAATTCAAGCAAGATTTTTTTTTTAAGTACCAAAATCATTTCCTTATTTAAGATTTTATTTATTTATTTGAGAGAGAGAGAGTGCAGTCACAGGAGTAGGGGGTAGGAGTGGGATGGATGGGCAGAGGGAGAAGAAGACTCCCTGCTGAGCAGGGAGCCCTAATAGGGGCTGCACTGGGGGCTCCACACGGGCTTGATCCCAGGACCCTGAGATCATGACCTGAGCTGAAGGCAGACGCCCAACCGACTGAGCCACCCAGATGTTCCATACCAAACTCATTTCTAATGCATCTTCAAATAGAAGTTTTATCTTTTCTTCCTCTCAAATCCAATAAGAAGAAATCATTGTTGTTGCTGTTTTTGAACATCAACACTGACAATAAAATCAAAAGTCTTCATCTTCAAAATTCATTTAGATGGTTTAGCCTCAGAATAACTGACTAGCTTCCCTTCCTCTCCCAGCTCCTAAACCAACCACACATAGATCTATAAGCCATTTTGGTAATGTATCTGCCTGCCTATTTCTGTACATATTTGCTCATTCTTTACCTCTCCTATACTCTCCTATTGAAAACCTGCTCTTCCCTAAGGCTTCCACAATTTCTATATATAATGTTTAGTCTTTTTTGATTTGCTGATTAGGACTGATCTATTTTCCCATTATACCACAGTGTGGTTCTTGTAACACTGTCTGTGCTGTTAATAAATAAATACTGAATGCTCTGTATAACTTCCCCTTTGACTACTACTTCTCCATCTCCATAGCAGTTTTTTTTTTAAACTCACACTTCTCAGATACTCCTTCCCACTACTACTCTCTATTCAGCTTTACAAAGATGTCATCCATGAGAAAAGAGCTGCATTACTTCTTATAACCTTATTAGTCTTTATGCAAATATAACTTTTTAAAATCACTATAAAGAAATCTCCCTTTTTTATTGTCAAAGACTAATTCTTGACTCCTATTTTGAGTTCTACCTGCCCTTACTTGCCAAATAACAACTAGTTTATTTTAATAACAATCTTTCATTTTTACTAGCTCTTCATCAGTATTTTAAAATGTTCAGAATCTCCTTAACTTCATTCCCATTATCTCATACATTGTTTTATGAAAAGAAAAACGTATTGAGGGGTGCCTGAGTGGCTTAGTTGGTTAAGTGTCTGCCTTCAGTTCAGGTCATGATCCCAGGGTCCTGCAATTAAGCCCCATTTCAGGCTCCCTGCTTAGCAGGGAGTCTGCTTCTCCCTCTGCTCCCCACCCCTGATTGCTCTCGCTCTCTTTCTCCCTCTCTCAAATAAATAAAATATTTAATAAAAAAGAAAAACATATTGAATAGCTAATATTTTCTCAGTGCTATGAATATAATGAAAATACATACTCTGAGTCTCATTTATTCTTTTATCATTATCAGGGTTAATAAAGTGATGCCTTCTAAACCTTTCTTTCTGCTCTTATGTCTCTCTTGAGCTACAAAACCACAAATCCAAAGACATATTGAGCATTTCCATTTATCCCTCAAAACATTCAATTTTTCCCTATAATGTGCTCCTCTTGAAAAATCTTTTACCTTAGCAAATGCAATCCACCCCGTTGTGAAAATGAGAAACTTACCTGTATTGACTTCTCATTCTGCCCCTGCACTAACGCCCAATCATCACTGGGCCCTGTTGTTTCCTTAATATCATCTTTTCAGTCTCACTTCTCTTCTTACTCATGTTCATGTTTATGGTTCAAAACACCATGATTTATCACCTGGTTTTTGACAACATTCCCTTAAAAGTTGTCTTTGCTCAACCGAGATCTATAATTTACAGAGAAGCCAGAATGATATTTCTAAATAACACAACTGAGAGTGCTGGCTAAAAATCTTAACACCTTTCAAAGTTTGCCTTCACAGGAAAAATCCAAATTTCTTAGAACAGAAGGCCTTTCCTAATCAGAAACTTCATTTCTTCTCCCATGACTCCAACATTCCCATCTGGTCCCTGAAACCTGTTTTGAGATTCTCCGTGTTCCCTCTCTTTTGCTGTTGCCAAACAGATGTAGAGGGCCCAGTGGAGTCCGCAGGACTCTCAAGAATGGCTGAACCAAGCAATGGAAATGACCTGTGTCTGTGTGAAACCAGAAACCTTCATCTGTTGTACCGTGAAGAGTGATGTGAGAAAGAAATAGGTTGTTTTTGTATTTAATGCAAAGATGTGGCACTTGCTTGTTAAGCAAATATTCTAGCGTAGCTAGTTTATTTAGCAGTAGAAATATTGATTACACAAATAATATTGTCAATAGATGATGACTACCAAAACAGGCAAACCGAATAGGGCATTTTTTGGCAAAAGATCAAATCCAGGAGTGTTCCCAAAATGGAGTACAAAAGTAGAAATAGATGAAAACTACAAAATAAGTACTAGTAGTGATGGAAAATTCCAGACATGGCAATGAGTATGTAAATTTGTTCCCAGGGAAACGTAGAGAAAATGGAGAAGAAAATAATTTTTGAAGAAATTTTAAGAAAAATATTTCTCCAGCTTAAGTAAGAGATGGAATTTCAAACTTAAATTGCTCATGGCAGTGCCTGGCTAGCTCAGTCAGTAAAGTACAGGACTCTTGATCTAGGAGTCATGAGTTTGAGCCCCATGTTGTGGGGAGAGATTACTTTTTTAAAAAATTGCTTATCAAATGTCAAGCAGGATAAATTAAAGAGACTATAACTAGACTTGCTCTTGGGAAAGATCAGAATTTCAAAGACAAACTGATGCTAAATGCTTACAAAAGTGAGTGAAAAAAAAGGAAAAAATATTGCTTCCAAGGATTAGTAATTGTACTT
>ML104743.1:0-40670 GCA_003697995.1 Taxidea taxus jeffersonii | reverse complement strand
AGGAAAAAATATTGCTTCCAAGGATTAGTAATTGTACTTTCACCAGATTTCACTAATAATATTGAATACAACAGCTGTCACCTTCAAAGGGATGAAGGAAAATAAGGTTTACTTGACAAATTTTATATTCAGCCAAGTTGCTAGAAGAAAACATTTTCAAACATGTAAGGACACAGAAAGGTTACTTTTGTTCACATTTTTTATGAAAGATACTATAGAATACATTTCAGGAAAACCAAAATGAAAAGAGGGAAAGAGACATAGTTAAGATTAAGAAGCTGGAACAAGGGACACCTGGGTGGCTCGGTGGGTTAAACAGCTACTTTCTACTCAGGTCATGATCCCAGGGTTCTGGGTTAGAACCCGGAGATGGGCTCCAGGCTCCATGGAGAGCCTGCTTCTCCCTCTTCCCAGTTTGTGCTCTCTCACACACACACTCTCTTTCTCTCAAATAAATAAATAAAAACTTAGAAAATAAAAAAGAAGCTGGAACAAACCAGGAAGTAATGAAGGGAGTCACCCCTGGATAGTTCTGAAACATGCCAAGATGGCTATGGCTAGAGATTGGTATGGAAAGAAAAAAGTACTCCATGTAGTAGGCAGATTAATAAATGAGGTTAAACTGAGGAAAAATAAAGATAAGTTATTGCGTTAGAGATTAGAAGAAAAAGATATAACTATAAACTCCATACCAATAAAATCTCACAGTTGCCTATTTCACAAATTTTCATGGAGATATTGTTTGTCTTGAATGCACAAAGATCAGAATTTGAGGAACAAGAAACTTAAGCTTCACCTTTGAATCACCTTTGCCTCAATTAGCACCGGCTTTCACCTAAAAGGAAAAGATAAATACTCTTTATAAAGAACAATCTGAGAAGTGACTCTACAGAGTGACAGAATTAGAGTTTTGTCAGGTGTGCATTAAATTTAAAAACATTTTACTCCAGAACAATGAGATCCTAAGTTACCAATTTTGCAAATTTGAAAGTGCTTTTAAATACATCCCCTTTTCTTGATATAGAATTTGTTTAAAGAATGAATGGAAAATATGTGGTTTTTGCTATTGACATTATATTTCTGTATGTTTTAAAAATAAAGCTCCATATATCCAGGATTGAAACTTACAAGTTGAAAGGCAGTACTTAGAAGAGAAAATGACAGGATTTCTCATTAAAATATCATAGTTATCACTAAAATAGCATCCTGCTTACTAACTATAGAACTAGCAGTAACTTTAGCTCTCTTGATTTAACTGGTATCACTTGTTTTGGCTTGGAAACAGAAGATTTTGCTCATTTATTAGCTTTATCTGAGCTGAATATATATAGAAGTGAAAACTATATTTTGTGCTCATGGAACACTCAGGAAATGAATGAATTTATTTTTGTCGTGTCGAAATATGGAGAAGAGCAGCCTTTTCCCCCTTCTCTTTTTTTAAATTCTAGAATGACTGAGTTCAAATAATGGAAACGAGCTCTTTGTATGAACATAAATGTTGGGGCCTCTATCACAGTGCCTTATCTTCAACAGTGCAAGAGACCTTGGTAGGAAAGAATAAAATGCTTTTTGATGAGGAAAAGGAGGAGGAGGATGTTGTTGCTAATTTAGTACTCTCCTACATTCTTTCAGTGGCAAGTCTTGAGAGAAGATAGGTTGCTAGAGTGTGCAGCCTAACATGATATTGATCAGCTTCAGGGAGAAAGGGGCAATGAAAACAAGAAGCTAATGGAGTAGCAAAGAGAAGAGAAATTCTATCCTGAAAAACAGATAAAGCCCAAAGCTGAGGTAGAGGTACAATAGGATTTGTAATAGAAAAGTAGAAAATAAATATCACAGGCTTTAAAATCCAAAAGAGAATTGAGAAATTAATCATGTCAGTTCCAAAGCTCTCATCTTTTTATATTCGGTAAATACTAAATATTTAAAAGCAGAAGGTCCACCCTTGGAGAGAACATAGATCTGAAGTATCATTCTTGTCCTGCGTGCTAGTATTGGAAGTAAGAATATATGGGTGGTTCGAAGACAAATGCTGTTAAAATTCCATCAGAATCCCTTCAGTGAAACAGCTCAAAATGCTGGCAGTCCTGTGCACATATGTTTTTTTTTTGTTTGTTTGTTTACTTATTTTTCCAGGAAATCTGCTTTAAGGACTTGAGTTTTATAATATACTATTGTATAATGGAGGTCATGTTCCTTTTATGAGTTTTTGAGCCTATCCTCAGCCCTCAGCCTCCAACTGGTGGCATTCTCTTGCCCCTTCAGACTGTTAAGAGAAAAGCATACACAGTGAAATGTGTCAAAGAGCCTTAGAAAATCAACTGTGGCATCATGTGTATTTGAAAGGAGGAGCAGAGAAAGAAGCCAGACAGGGTTAGGCTGAGTGGAAAGTGAAATAACAAGTGGAGGTAATTCTTTCCAGCAAACTGGTATGAAAAAGGAACTTAAACTTAGGGAGAAATGTGTTCAAATTCAAAGGGTTATAAAATAAAAATACAGTGAAACTTCCTCTGTGGGAAAGTAGGGGGGAAGGACAGACTCACTTCTATCAAATTTTTAAGTAACTTCATGCTTAGTGTTTTCTATTCATTTTTGAAGCTGGGGTAAGAACAGATGGTATGACTAATATGAGCCATAACAATTCACAGTTGGTGAACACCTGATGTGTCAATGTTCACTGAAGCTGGCAATTATCCTATAAGGAAGATACAGTTATCTTGGTTTTAAAGAAGAAACTGAAACACAGAGAACTAACTAGCTATCAGATGACCACACATTTGGTAAGTGTAGAGTTTTGTACCAGAGCCTATATTCTTAGTAAGGTACACTGCATCTCCGACTTAGGGAGCAGTGTTAGCTATACATAGGGCTCAAGTGTTTTGGTCATAGTTTGTAGAGGTAGAATTTACTCAAAATAATGAAAAGGAAAAATTTTGAGGGCTTATAAAAATTTTCTGGTTTAGTTTTCAAGATCCCATTAACATTGGGACTAGGGCTTTTGAGTAATATTGAAGATGTTATTTGAATTTGATCATATTATATGAATTCCTGTTCTTTCTTTTTTCCAATAAAACATTGCATTTAATCAGATATATAAGAAAAATGGGTCTAGAAGAAGTACTTGGCTGGAGAGGGGTGAGGGGTGGCTAACAGAATTTAGAGAAAATATGAAGAACTCAGACCTCGGGGGTTGAAAAGTAAAATCCTTTCTTATCTCTAATTGTATTAGCTTTCTATTTTGTGTAACAGAATACCATAAGCTAATTGACCTAGAACAACAGAAATTTATTGCCTCACAGTTCTGGAAACTAGAAGTCTGAAATCAAAGTGTCAGCAGTCCCACAATCCCTCAAAACCTATAGGGGAACTGTCCTTCCTTGACTTGCAGCTTCTCGGACCCTGTTCACTGACTTGTGCTGGCATAGCTTCAATCTTCAGCAGGTATTCTCCCTGTGTCTTTTCTCGTAGTCTTTTCTCTGCATATGTCTGCCTCTGTGTAAAATGTCACCTTTTTTATAAGGACTCCATTCATACTGGATTAGGGCCCACCTTAATGATTTCATTTTCACTTAATTACCTCTGTAAGACCTATTTCCAAATAAGACACATTCTGAAGTATGGGAGGCTAGAACTTCAACATATCTTTTTTGAGGACACAATTCAATTCATAACACCAGTATTTCCATACAGAAGATTCTCAAATTAAGAGTAGCCTAGAGAAATACTGAGGGCATTAAGATCTTTAAGCAAGCATAGACCAAGCCAAGGGCAGGCCATTCTGCCTATATCAAGAGCTCTTAAAGAACTATGGTTATCCCTGTTAGAACTTCTTACCTACTGAAAATAATTTATAGGAAGATTAAGAACACAGTCCCACCAAAGCTTAATGTACCAAAGTACCCATAATTAAGTATATATGGAGAGGCATGTCTATAAGAGTTATTGTGTGGCTTTTGAACTAATTAAAATAATATGCCCTTTAAATTTTAACGTTTTTGAGAGAGCCTGGAATAAAAGAGAATAAGATTAAGATAAAAGACTTCTGGGACTTAAATTTCTACATAACAAAAAATGGGATGAGAAAACAGCCCAGTTGCCAATAGGGATATATTATTTTAAAACCTTTCAGATATAACCAGGCAGAATAATTAAAGAAACTTCCAGAAAGCAGAGAAATGGACTGTAGAGAAGAAAAGACTAGGGAGTCACTACTAAGAAGTCTAAACAATGTATGTTTCCTATAACCAGATTAGAGAGACCTCACATTTCCTCTGAGATTTTGAACTTGCCATAAAAGTACCTATGTTTCCTTTCTCCAAAAAGAAGTCTTTATTACTATTATCTTTTTCCTGTTTTCCTGTTTCCTATTACTATTATCTTTTTCCTGTTCCAGCATTCTGTGATAGGTGTTCAGGAGACAAATGTAACTTGTTTCTATCTATCATAGGTCTTCATTTAAAAAGTAAATACTTGAAGGAAGGGAGGAAGGAAGAAAGAAAAAGGTAAATACTCCAAGACATGAAGATCATGAAATCCTGGATTTCAAGCTGATACTGGCATTGGATGAAACTGTTGGTAATCATGGAATGGGGCCAGTGGGTTTTGCAAGTGACAAGGAAGTGAATACGGAAAAAAGGACTGAACACGGTAGGTAAAATCATTGTGGAAAAAACTCACTGTTTTCCCCTCCAGACCTCCTAGTGGCAAAATGCTTTCCTCCCCAACTCCCACCCCAGTTACTCCTCAACTTTAGGCTAGCCAATGGGATTTACCTTACCAAACATGGCACAGGAAAGGTTTCAAATATTTTCGTGACATTGCTCTCTCATACCTCTCCCACGGCCATGAGAAAGGCTTCCCCGAAGCTAGCTGCTGCTCCTTTGTACTTAATTCCCCGGTTGAACACAGTAGGAAGCCGAGCCAAGCCCAGCACATTGCAGCAAGAAGCCAGGACCCCTTAGGCCTGGCGACCGTCCCAGCCAAGATCAACCTCTAGGGGCGGAAATTTGCGCATGCTCTTCAGCGTGCAAATGAGCCCACCTGCGGTAAGAAAGGCGGAACTAGCCGGCTGGATTTTATGGTCATTTGTTACCCAGCTTTATGTAGCAAGACCTAACCAGTACTTTCTCAGCTAAAAAGAAAAATGATCATGAAATAGAGGGACTATTTCTCTTTTCTTTTTTATTCATGTAACTGCTTTGCCATGATGCGTTTTATTTACATTCACATGACAGAGTTAATATTTGTGCTTTTTCGTTTTGTCTGTTTTGTTTTAAATCAAATTAAGACTCCTCACCTAAAGAAGAACCGAAATTGTTAATGATTGTTATACTACCTTCAGCTATGTTTATTTAAAAATATTGTGTCGTCACCGAAAAACCAGGAGATCGAGGGTAGGACCATTCCCTGCTCTTATGCACCTGCATGTGAATTTTAATCACTAACTAATCTCTTCTAACATTGCTTTTTATGTCCTCCTACATAAGGCCCTAAATTAAGAATAATAAAACTGCCAACGTGTCTTTTACTCCTAAATCATCGTTATCACTTCCCGAACAGATGCTAGGCAGCACCAAAGCCTTACTCCACCTTATAAAAAGAAGGATGCTAGAGATATGTAGGTATATTTGGAATTCTCTATGATTTTAATTAGCTCAATCATATTTGAAGAGCTTTTCTATTTTTCAAACACATAATACTATAGAAAGTCAAGTCACAAAGAATAGCCCAGCCCTAGCTTAATTTTATAAGGTCAAATGTTATTAATATAAACAGATTTTACTAGTTGTTTATTTGTTTCTGGATGTGTAGAGCCATACATATATTTGTATGCAAATGTTGTCACGAGGACCCCCAACAAATTGACTTATTTAAATATTTCATTTCTAGACTACAACACCCTCTTCTATTATTGATGCTTGTAGCTCACCATTTTTTTTTTTTTTCAGATCAAATTGAAAGGCCCTACAAATTTGTCAATGCCTTTAGTCTAACACTTTCTTAAACTCAGGATAGTTACTACTTGAGTCCTTAAAAAGAACAGATAACCCATATACTTATATATTACATATGATAAAAAAAATTCAACTTTTCTCTTTTCTGATATTATCAGTGCTATCATAAATTTACTCAAGCATTAATAGTTGGTCTCCATTCATTTACCAAAGCAGGGATGTTTGATCTTCTGAGAGGAAATCTAGACTCTCAAATCAAAATATATGAATCTTACACTGGACAATTTCAGTACAGAGATAAGTAACTTTCTGCCAATAAACTGTAATCTAATACCTTCAAAAATAAAATTGATGGGAAAATTTTAATTTTGATTGTTTACCTTAAGAAGCTGTGGATACTATTACTAGCATTTTGAATTTCAACAGTTATATATATTATCCTCAGTGGTGTATGATACTCAAGAATTTAAGAAGTTCTATTCTGTTTAGCCAGGTTGTAATACACAGCTGTAACTTCTTTTGAAAGCATAAGATATTTACAAGTTAGTCTGTAAATGATTTTAGCCTACAGGATAGAATGTACTGAGTTATAATCCCAATATAATATAGTACAAAACTGTTAACCCAATACTGTGAGTCTAGGTATCTGGTAGGCTAGCATGAGGCTTAATTTTAAGTGTTAATCTGGCTGGGCCATAGTGCCTAGTGTTTAGTCCCGGGGCAGTCTTGATGGTGGTGTAAAGTTATTCTTTTTTATGTGATTAATATTTAATAATGTTATTATTATATTTAAATCAATAGACTTTGAGTAAATCAGATGACTCTTGGTAATGTGGGTGAGCCTCATTCAAACAGTTGAAGGTTTAAGAACAAAAACAGAGTTTCCCTAGAAGGAAGGAATTTGAATTTAAGACTGCAACACGGAAGTCTTGCCTATATTTTCAACCTGCCTGGGTTGCCCTGAAGAATTAGGAAGGAAATCTGCAACTTTGGCTTTTGAATTTCCAACCTGCTGACTGATTGTAGAATCATAAGAGCCCCTCCACCTCCCCCCCTACCAATTCTGCAAGCTGATTCCTTAAAACAAGTTGTTTTTCTATCCCTCTTATCTCTCTCCCCCTCTTCTCTCTCTGTTTATAAATATAAATATATAAATATATGTATGAATATATATATGCACATATATGCATATATATATATATATATTTCTATATATATCTCCTAGTAGTTCTCTTTCTCTGGAGAACCCTGACTAATATAGGCAGTAACTAGGACAGACTACATTTTCATAATATATCAGGAGAGTTTGGCTTTAACAATATTTACATATACAACTAAATTACAGAATTTTTAGGTAAACTCAGAGCAGTACAACAAGCTGTTTGGATTCACTGTGCCCTTTCTCTCTGAGCTATATAAATATGAGATCTTACCATTATATGCTGATTAGTTAGAACTTTCATCATTTAGCATTATTGTCCTCTGCATTTAACCTTTTGCATTAATCAACTGGGTTAACAAGTGATTTCAATTGATCTTACAAGAGCCTTCTAACAGTAAATTTACAAAGCCAGGAGCAATGCACTCAGTAGCAATATAGGCATAAAAATTAGCCAACAATACTACTGGATTGTGACAGTAGAAAACACCAACACTGCCGCTATACTCTTCTATAGCTATGGGTCTAAGAAGTGGATTTTTTTTTTTAAGATTTTTATTTTATTTAATTGACAGACAGAGATCACAAGTAGGCAGAGAGGCAGGCAGAGAGAGAGGAGGAAGCAGGCTCCCTGCTGAGCAGAGAGCCTGATGTGGGGCTCGATCCCAGGACCCCGAGATCATGACCTGAGCAGAAGGCAGAGGCTTTAACCCACTGAGCCACCCAGGCACCCCAGAAGTGGATGTTTGTAGAGGAATCCAGGGAAACAGACCCTTACCTAGAGGCATAACTGTTAATAAACAGAAAAAAAAAGTTCTTAAAGCCTGTACACTTGGGGCCCTGTGAATAAAAACTTGTTCAAAATAATTAGAGATTTCCTTTCATGCCATCCTTGTATTATCATATTTTGTGTCATTTGCCATTAGATATGTATTTCCAGCCTTTTCTCCATTGTACAGAAAGTTCCTTAGTTACATAGAAAATTACTCTTGAGGGAAATTATTAGGAAGAATGCTTTGGAAGAATTGCACAGGTCAACGTGTAATACTGGCACTTCTTCCTCAATATATTTCTATCTTAATTTCATGACCCATTTCTTGATGGTCAATAACAATAGCAATCTCTGTCATGCCCAGTCCCAAACCAAGTGATTGAGTAGTATTCTTTAGCTGTACTTTTGCTGAAGTTAGCCTTTCTTGTTCATGTTGTGGTAATAAATTATCAATAAATGTTTTGGTGCCCCTGGGATAGAGATAATGAACAACAGATCACATGGAATTCAGAACTGAATAAGGAGGTGAGATAATACTTAAGCTGTATAAATAGTATCTCATTCTAGATATTTTTATGGTGATCTAAAGTATGAGGGTCTTGATTGGGTGAGTTAATAAACTTCATGTCTCTCCATTTCCATTGCAATCACCTCATCCTTTATGGTCCAAACAACCTAAAATGAAATTTACCCAAAACTCCTAGTATAGTCATAGCTCCCAGAATCCATTTTCACTTTCCATCTTCTTTTTCACCCATTGCAGAGAAAAGTATATGGTAAGCTTCCTTTACCTTCCAGACCTAAATATTGTGGTGAACATTTTATTTTGTCTGTTTTATGAACATTTCATATTGATGGAACACTCCATTATATCAATGGGCCAGAGTTGACCTCTGTGTATTGGCCTAAAATGGCCTCCATGCTGTTTAAATCTCTACAGCAGGTTACACTGTCAACCCAAAGTCTGATGACACAAAACCCAATTCTCACACATCCAAATGCTTTGTATGTAGTCATACTATAAATATTTTTAGCTGTTTAGAGCCCATTTATGTGGCACACCTCACAAAACCTCACCTAATGTTTACTAACCATAGGCAAGACAAATGCAAATTGCTGCCATCCTTTGGAGCTCCCTGAACCAGAGATCCCCCCACCATCTTGCTGCTGAGATGCACCTAGACAGATGAAGCTACTCTCCAACCTCCTCTTCTCCCCCAGGAGTCCCCTTACCTTATTCCCCTTCTGGATGATGGCCTCTTGGTGCTGTCTCAGAAAGACCTCTCATTGAACGGAATATCTTCTCTCATATAACCCTATCCAAGCACAGCCTATGACAGCTTATTGTGTATTATTGCCTTTCATGGTCCTGTCTCTTCCTGGATCAACTCTGAAATCCTCTAATTACCACACACTCTGAAAAGTTAGCAAATTTCCAACCAGTATATTATGATATATTTGCAAGAAGGATATTATACAATCAATATATTTAGCTTATAAGCTTTTGAGGCCATTTTATCCATTCTCAGCCTCTTCAACAACTCACAGAAGAATGGATATTGCATAGCTATTGACAGCTGGTAGGAGAGGAATGAGAAGTCTCAAGTTGTGAACAACCAAAGGCTATGAGTGAACTCTCTGTCTTCTAGCAGCATGAAAAGAAGTTACTTAATATTTACAATGTCAGAAATATAGGTGGTATGAACAGAAAATAGAAACTGTAAATACAGAAGTCATGTAATAATAATACTGGGTGAACTTTAGTGCAGAGAAATGACAGCAAAGAGATAACAACCAGGAATACTGTGGAAACAATTGTGTCCTAAAGTGCTCCCTAGGTTGTTAATTATAAAACCTAATATAATTTCTATTCAGTCTCTGTTTTCCAGAGCGGTTGGCGCTATGAGACATGTCCCGAGGTTCTCTGCTAGAACAGTGAAAAAAGAATTAACACAAACACTTTTGCTTCTTTTCTGTAAAGTACTGAAAAGATAGAGGGGGAAAAAAGGGAGATGAAATGTTGATTATGTAGTAGTACAAGATGGAAGCAGGAAAAGAATGATTTTTATGAGCTCATGGTCTTGCAACTTAATTCATCAGTTTGAAATTCAAACACTTGTCAAACAGGACAAGTTCTGCATGGTTATAACTTGGAAGCACTATAGCTATTGATTTTTAAATTTAGATTCTTTGTCTTTTTTTATTCCTAGGAATGCACTGGGTTTAGTAAAATTTACAGCAATTTCAGTGGGAAGAAAATGACACAGTAAATACAAGAAAATAACTCAAGAAAAATGCTCAAAAAGTATTTTTCAGAAAATTGTATATACACATAGGGCAAGCATAAGTGTCAGATTTTTCAGTACAGAGCTGATTATAATATTCTGACTTTTTTTGAGTCAGTACATTGCATCATGTGTCCTAATTTTTGCCTCAGAAAATCAAATTGCAACAAGTATTCTTTCCATGAATGTTGAAAGAGGAAACCAATTATAATTTATTTATGTATTTCATATTCAGTGAGAGAATCTGTCCTAACACTTATTTATCAGGCTACATAATCTCAAAAAATACATTTATAATAGGTTTTATAAGACTAAAATTAAGGAACAATTAATTTTTTGCAGACCTAAAGACTCAATGTGAAAATTAGTTAAGAAAAATGAAAGATAGGGTCACCTGAGTGGCTCAGTTGGTTAGGAGTCTGACTCTTGGTTTTGGCTTAGGTCATGAGATTGAGCCCTACATCAGGCTCTACACTAAGTGTGGAGTCTGATTGAGATTCTCTCCCTCTCTCTCTCTCTCACTCTCACTTCTCTCTCTCAAATAAACAAATAAATATTTTAAATAAATAAATAAATAAAAGGTAATGATACTACATTGAGTTATTAGAACTTGCCATTATAATTCATGTAATATTTTACATGTCAGCTACATAAAATTACATAGGTGTGACTAGTATTAATTATACAAGCAAGTAATTTAAGTTACAAAATGTTAAAAAATTCCATCATTAAGGGCTTAGCAGTCCTCCCCATTTATATGTCATAGCCTAGTTTTTTCACCAAATAAGTTTAGGGAGATTTGGAGACTAATCATTAGATTATATATAAACATGCATATGTAAATTTTGGTCTGATTTTTCTTCTGTGCATAGGCACTGCTATAAAATTTCCAAGTAATATCTTAATTCTCTCTGTATACTGCATTTGCAAATTATTCATTTTTAGCTAATTATTTTATAGTCAATATAAGTAAATTGGCCTAGCAAGTTACTTCTAATGAACAGTACACACACTTGCTGAGTGAGATGTAACTCACATGGTTATCCTATAAAAATGCTCTGCCTTCCACTCTTCTCACTTCTCTTGAACAACAAACAAACAAAAAAACTGAGGGAGTCAGTGAAACAGTCAGTGAACAGTCAGTGAAAAATGAAGCCTGCAATTCAATAGCTCAACAGCCTTGAGAGTGATCTTGGAAGTGGATCATCTCTCAATCAAGCCCTCAGATGATTACATACCTTGATTGCATCCTTATGAAAGGTCTGGAGTCAGAAGGGCCAGCTAAGCCATATTTCAGTTTCCTGACGCAGAGAAGCTGTGAGAAAAATAAATATGTGGTTTTTTAAGTCATTAAATTATTGGATAATTTACTGCGCAGCAATGGGTAATTATTATATGCAGTTTCAAAGAAAGCCTCAAGGTAACAGATATGAGGGCTGTCCAGTCATGTGTTTAGTGTGGGATGTGGGCCAGGAGCATTCAAATGTCCACCATAGCTATGCTGAAATCAGGAGTGTGAGATATTGTTGGTAAGTATCTGCTTAGTTGACATTCTTCATAGGTATGTAGATGATATAGATAGATAGATAAATAAATAGATGATAAATGAAAGAAAGTTAGTTAAATAAACCATAAACCCTACATTTGTTGCTACTCCCAAGGGTAATATTAATATGTACCATCCATATTATCTATTACCCAAACTTTGCTCACATTTTCCAGCTTTCCATTTAGTTTAGATTGATTTCCTGCTAATATGATCCAAGTCTACATCTTTGAGAGGGACGTACACTTTGAGAACACTTGTTTTCATAACTCCCCTCTTAAAGTTGTCACCATAAAGGAAGACCAAGAGATGCCCCAGTGATTAGCTCAATTTCAGTATTTACCCCTTTGATACTATTTTGTTTCAGCAAACTAGGTTCTGATTATAATTAATATCAATTACCATTGTCAGAGTAGTAATTCCTTTTTTTTTTCATCTTGCTTGTTCACTAGCAAGCAAGAAGTTAAAATGATAAAGTGATAAGAAACACATTGATAATAATGCAGTAATAACAGGGGATTTCCACATCCTGCTTACAACAATGGACAGATCAGCTAAGCAGAAGACCAAGAGGGAAACAAGGGCTTTGAATGACATATTGGGCCAGATGGACTTCACAGATATATTCAGAGAATTTTATCCTAAAGCAATAGAATATACATTCTTCTGAGTACACATGAAACATTCTCCAGAACAGATCACATACTGGGTCACAAATCAGGTCTCAACCAGTACAAAAAGACTGAGATTGTTCCATGAATATTTTCAGACCACAATGCTTTAAAACCTGAACTCAATCACAAGAGAAAATTTAGAAGGAACACAAGTACATGGAGGTTAAAGAGCATCCTACTAAAGAATGAATGGTTCAACCAGGAAATTAAAGAAAATTTTTAAAAATACATGGAAATAGGTGAAAATTAAAACACAACATTTCAGAAATTTTGAGATGCAGCAAAGTTGGTCCCAAGAGGAAAGTATATAGCAATATAGGCCTTTCTCAAGACACAAGAAGAGTCTTAAATACACAATCCAACCTTACACCTAAAGGAGCTGGAAAAGAACAGCAAACAAAACCTAAATCCAGCAGAAGAGAAATAATATTAGATTAGAGACTAGAGAAGAAATCGATGATATAGAAATTTAAAAAAAATTAGAGAAGATTAAAGAAGAAATCAATGATATAGAAATTAAAAAAACAGTATAACAGATCAACAAAAGTAGGATTTTGTTCTTTGAAAGAATTAATAACAGTGATAAACCCCTAGCCACACTTATCAAAAAGAAAAGATAAAGGACCCAAATAAATAAAATCATGAATGAAAGGGGAGTGATCACAACCAAAACTGAAGAAATACAATTTTAAGAGAATATTATGAGCAATTATATGCCAAAAAAATTAGGCAATCTGAAAGAAATGCATGCTAGAAACATATAAACTACCAAAACTAAAACAGGAAGAAAAAGAAAATTCATAACCAGCAAAGAAATGGAATCAATAATAATAAATCTCCAAACAAACAAGAAGAGTCCAGGGTTAGATGGCCTCCCGGCAGGATTCTACCAAACGTTTAAAGAAGAATTAATATCTATTCTTCTGAGGCTATTTCAAAAAACAGAAATGGAAGGAAAACTTCCAAACTCATTCTATAGGGCCAGCATTACCTTGGTCCCCAAACCAAAGACCCCACTTAAAAGGACAATTATAGACCAATATCCCTGATGAACATGGATGCAAAAATTCTCACCAAGATACCAGCTAATTGGATTCAACATTACAGTAAATTACTCACCACAACCAGGTGGGATTTATTCATGGGCTGCAAGGGTGTTTCAACATCTGCATATCAATCAATAGGATATACCCCATTAATAAAAGAAAGGACAAGAACCATATAATCCTCCAATAGATGCAGGAAAAACACTTGACAAACACAGCATCTTTTCTTGATAAAAAGTCTGTGCAGTGTAGGGATAGAAGGAACATACTTCAGTATCATAAAAGCCATATGCAAAAAACCCACAGTGAATATCATCCTCAACAGGGAAAAACAGAGCTTTTCCCCTAAGGTCAGGAACACGACAGAGAAGTCCACTCTCATCACTGCTGTTCAATATGGTACTGGAAATCCTAGCCTCGGCAATCAGACAACAAAAAGAAATAAAGGCATCCAAATCAGCAAACAAGTCAAATTCTCATTCTTTGCTGATGACATGATCTCTATGTAGAAAACCCAAAAGACTACAGCAAAAAACTGCAGAACTCATACAGGAATTCAGTGAAATCAAGGATATAAAATCAATGCACAGAAGTCAGTTGCATTTATATACACTAACAATGAAGCAGTAGAAACAGAAACCAAGGAATTGATCCCACTTACAATTACACCAAAAACCATAAGCTACCTAGGAATAAACCTGACCAAATAGGTAAAGGATCTGTAATCTGAAAGCTATAGAACATTTATGAATCAAATAGAGGATGACACAAAGAAATGGAAAAATATTCCATGTTCATGGATTGGAAGAATAAATATTGTTAAAATGCCTATACAACCCAAATAAATTCTTATCAAAAATACCATCTACCTTCTTCATAGACCTGGAACAAACAATTCTAAAATTTGTATGGAACCAGAAAAGACCCCAAATAGTCAAAGTAATGTTAAAAAAGAAACCAGTGCTGGAGGCATCACAATTCAGGACTTCAAGCAGTATTACAAAGCTGTAATCATCAAGACAGTATGGTACTGGCACAAAAAAAGATACAGATTAGTGGAACAAAATAGAAAGCTCAATAATGAACCCACAACTAGGTCAATTAATCTCTAACTAAACAGAAAAGAATATCCAGGGGACAAAACAGTCTCTTCAACAAAGGGTATTGAAAAAACTGGACAGCCACTTGCAGAAGCATGAAACTGGACCACTTTCTCATACCATATACAAAAATAAATTCAAAACAGATGAAAGACCTAAATGTGAGATGAACACATGGAAATTCCAGAGGAGAACACAGGCAGCAATCTCTTTGACCTCAACCACAGCAACTTCTTGCTAGACATGACTCCAAAGGCAAGAGAAACAAAAGCAAAATGAACTACTGGGACTTCATCAAGACAAAAAGGTTTTGCACAGCAATGCAAACAGTCAACAAAAGTAAAAGGCCTGACGAACCTGACAAAATTGGAGAAGACATTTGTAAATACCTTATCAGATAAAGGACTAGTATCTAAAATCTATAAAAACTTATCAAGCTCAACACCCCAAAACCAAAAAATTCAGTGAAGAAATGGGTAGAAGATATGAACAGATATTTCTCCAAAGAGAACATACAAATGGCCAACAGACACATAAAATAATTGTTCCACATCACTTGGCATCATGGAAATTCAAATCAAAACCTCAATGAGATATTACCTTAACACCTGTCAGAATGGCTAAAATTAACAACTCAGAAAACAAAAGATATTGGTGAGGATGCAGAGAAAGAGGCACATTTTTATACTATTGGTGGAAACAAAAGCTAGTGCAGCCACTCTGGAAAAGAGTATAGAGGTTCCTCAAAAAATTAAAAATAGAGCAACCCTATGACCCAGCAATTGCACTATTAGGCATTTATCCAAAGGATACAAAATTACTGTTTTGAAGGGGCACATGCATCCCAATGTTCATAGCAACATTGCCAAAATATGGAAAGAGCCTAGATGCCTATCAACAGAATGGATAAAGAAGAGGTTGTATGTGTGTGTGTGTGTGTATGTGTGTGTGTGTGTATACACATAAACATATTTATTATATATAGTATATATGTATATAATACTTATAAAAATTATATATTACTATATGTATAATGAAATATTACTTAGTCATCAAAGAGAATGAAATCTTGTCATTTGCAACAGCATGGATGGAACTAGAGAGTATCACACTAAGCAAAATAAGTCGCTTAGAGAAGGACAAATACCATACAATTTCACTCATATGTGGAATTTAAAAAAACAAAACAAATGAACATAGGGGAAGGGAAGGAAAAGTAAAATGAGATGAAAATTGAGAGAGGCAAGCCATAAGAGAAGTTGAACTCTAGGAAACAAACTGAGGGTTTCTGGAGGGGAAGGGGGTAGGGGGAAGGGATAATTGATGAGCATTAAGGAGAGCACTTGATGTAATATGCAACTGATGAATCACTAAATTCCACCTCTAAAACTAATAAAAAATGATGAGATAATATACATGTAGGTTGGGTATGAATTCTGATAAGGAAACTTATTTCCCTATTCAGGATGGGAAGGAACAACATAGTTGACTTTATATGAAGTGACTGGCCAGGATCTTAAATGGGCACTGAATTCTCATGACACCACTTCAATATCTGTTGTTGACTAGTTGGTGTTAGCTACTAGTCAGTTAGTTACTAGTTAGTTAGGTACTGACTAGATTGTCAGTAGCTAGCTTAGCCCTAAGGAAATAAATCCCTTACCAGTGGGACCATGCACAGACTCCATCCCTACAATTTTGCCTGCCACATTCTTATCTTATATTTGTGCAAACATTGTGTTGGTAGAAAGCAGAAGTTAATTAATCCTCATGGGACAAATAATCCTAATTGACTGAGGCACCTAGTTGATCAGTGTCTCCTCTCTGTCAGATGTTATTTAGTGGCCATTGACACAAAACACATATATCCATCAATTTTATAACTATTTTATAATATACTCCTAATGCCGCATCCCTAGCTTTGAAATTCTGTTTTGGAATTTCTAAACTTTCTTCCTCAGATCCTGAACAATTAGCAAAGTTATTCTCATTACCCAGCAGTTTATTTGTATAATAACACCGAGTTGCTTATTCCCGAATATTAAGTTGATGACCCAGCACAGTTCTCAGTTCTGCCTAATAAATGATATCTCCTCACCACACCTTTTAAGCTACTCTGAATTGGAACTCTAAGACTTGCGTATACAAATCAGGCAGATCCATCTGTGACCCAGGACATTTTTCCTCTTCTATTATGTAATTGTAGGAAACCACCATTAGTTTATTTGTTTACTCAAAGAAAGAAGTGTTGGTACAATAGAAGTTCCATGGAAGTCTGAACCACCCATGCATTCAGATCATGTTTGTCCCCTGGATGAGTCCAGGAAGAATTTCCAATATCCCTTATTTATCATAAATGATTACTGGTGCATCTGTCCATCTTTATACCTGGATTAACCTAATAGTATCCAAGTCATGAGCAATAGCTCTGGCTGCACCTGAGTTCCCCCAGTCAAGCGGTCAGCCTTCACTAGGCATAGTAGCCTCCGGGAGCTGTATTTTGAATGATGAGTCATTATTTGCTGATGTATTGTAGAACTGAACTGAACTGTGCATACTGCATATCTCTTCATGGGGATTGCCAGAGGTTCTACACTATATCCTTATCTCTAAGAATGAACCCCTCTAACATCATGGATCTGGGTCATATAACCCAGTTGACAGAAGTATGCACCATATTCTGTGCAAAACCCTCTTTGACTATGGTCTTCACTCAAAACTGCTGCTTGATAAATTGGTCAGAGCAGTACCCCAAAAGGAAATACAAAATGTGGCCATATAGACCCAAATAATTACCATCTTTTAAAAAATATTTTATTTATTTATTTGATGAGAGAGACACAGTGAGAGAGGGAACACAAGCAGGCGGAGTAAGAGAGGGAGAAGCAGACTTCCTGCTTAGCAGGGAGCCCAATGCGGGGCTCGATCCCAAGACCCTGGGATCATGACCTGAGCCGAAGGTAGACACTTAAAGACTGAGCCACCCAGGCACCCCTCATTTTTTTCTCAGTGACAGATAATTCAGGGTGAAATTATAACTGTTTTGAGTATTAGATGAAATGCCAGCCATTATCCCAGATTACCATAAAAATATCACTGATAAGACAAAACACTATAGAGTTGTTTTTTCCTCAATCTTCAGCAGACATTAGTCCTGCCACTACATCTAGAGTTTCTGCCATTTCCTAATATTAATAGCATGTAGTCATCAATACCCAACACCAAAACAAGCTTCTGAGGTATATTAACCTAGTCCATGAAAACCATACAGTAACAAATATAAAAAGATTTATGAAACTATGGACTCTGAATGTGTATCCTCACTATTATTATGTGAGAGCAAGCAGCTTTTGATCCTTTTCAAAAAGAAGACATATGGCAGATCAATAGCTGCACAGGTGTGTTCATCAGTCCCTATAAAAGTACCATATTCCCCACAGCATCTATTATTGATGCTACAAATTGACTGAATTTACTATAATTTCTACTGTCTGACAAAGATCAGAGCAATGAGATTTATGATGACCTGCTGGTGATGTCTGGAGCAGATGTGGTTATGAATGATTACTTGGCATAACTGGTTAAACAACCTTTCTTGACTACATGGCCAGGATCATATGTTCCTGTGAAACCAAGATTCATCATATAGCTCGTGTTGGTACCATCTGGAGACAGAGCTCATCGATGTGCCAAGAACACTGTACTGCCTGTGCCTGGATGTTACTCAGATCCCCAGTGCTTGCCCGCATTCCTTGTGCAGTATACCATTTGCCTTTAAATATAAACCTTCATGACTACACATGATAGAGTCAGTTGAGTTCTGACCTTGAGGAGTAGGAATTTAAGTAATTAGTTTCACTTGTGGAGATCTGTGGCTCAAACTTGCTTGGAATTTTAAGAAAACAGGTACAAAGGGCTGACAATTTTAACACTGACAGACCAACAGCTGGTTCTTTTCCAGTGACTTTATTCATCATTTACTGAGTCTGCCCAGACAAATTAATGCCTCTGTATTTCCAGGTTGTGCTTGTAGGTGGGTTGAGGTATTTTTCTGTCTCTAGCAAAGCTTCCAGATACAAAGCAGGAAAACATCTTAATCTGAAGCATTGTGTGAGTACTGGTGACATGGCTTAAAATTGTTCACTACAGTACTTATGAAATCATGTGGACCTAGAGACTGTAATAAAATATATCACAACTTTCTGCCACATTGTTTTAAAGTTAATGTGTATGTCCATGTGAGCATGCAAGAGAAGTTTAAGTGGTCAGTGCCTGTATAAGAGACATTAAACATTTAAGAATTTTTGGAAAATAAAAAAAAATTGCTGTTCTTACAGAATTTTCTTGATTTATCTGCCTTCTTTTCTCTACCACCCTAAAATAATTCCAGTATCAAAAGTAACAAGCTATTCAGAATTATTTTGAAATCATAAGGAATTAACTGTAGATGTGATGGCATCAGAGAAGTTGCTTTTAGTTTATCTATGGTTTCTAGAAATGGTAAACATGCCATCATATTTTACTATTCACATAATTTTGTGTAGTTATTCATCCCATACATGCCATTGTATGTCAGGGTTGAAAGCTTTACTTACGTCTGACCAATAATTAGATGCTATTGCATTGGAAAAATGAGCAAGGAGAGGGTTAGCACATGATTCAAGTAAGAACAATTTGACTCGTTCCTTAAAACTGATGTTTGGATATTGGAAGAAAGAAGTTATCCTTTTCCTGAGCTCTCTAAAGCTATTATGAGGATGTCAGTTGAGTGTTTGGGCAGTCATCCTGCTTGTGTTGTGAATAAAGCCAGTCAACTTCAGTTTTCTTTAAGATGAAGGAAATGGTGGGGCATTTAAAGATTAGGAAATACAGGATTACAAATTAGATGAATGGTCATAATTGAATATACATATTAAGAAACAGATGTTTAGGGACACTGGATGGCTCAGGCAGTTAAGTGTCCAACTCTAATTTTGGCCAAGATCATGATCTCTGGATTGTGAGATCAAACCCTACATCAGGCTCCCTGCTCAACAGGGTATCTGCTTGAGATTCTCTCTCTCTCTCCATCTCCCTTTGCCCCTCTCCCATGCATTCTCTCTCTCTCTCTCTCTCTCTCTCAAATAAATAAATAAATAAATATTTTTTTTAAAAAAAATTAGGAGTTTAGATACTTAGAAGTATAAAGTAGTTTAAAGGTGTTCTTATTCAATATATGATTCAAAATATGGGGGAAAAATCCCAGAAGGTTATTTGCTAAGAAAAATATCACCCCATTATTTAAAGACCTAAAGTTGGGACTCCTAACCTGATTCAGACCATAGTTCATGCTTTTTTCCCATTCCATTTCTAACTGACATCTTAGGAATGATGAGCTCTTTGAGGAACATGATGTAGAGAGAGCAGAAACAATTTAATAATATCTAATATTATTAAAATATTTGTTATACATCAATCATGTGCTAAACACTTTATTGCATTTCTTCATTGAGTCTGAAAAGTAGCACCTAAACTGGTAGATTACATTAATATATTTATTTCACAAAGAAGAAGAATAACATTTAAGAAGTGTTTGTAAATATCCTAAGAGCACAAGCATATTCAGGTTGGACTGGGGATAACAGGAGCTTGAAGTTGAGTTTGTCAGATCTGAGTAGTGTTCTGCTAATTATGAAAAAGTAAAGATGATTATAACAAGTAATATATAACTATACCCACATTTTAAAAATTAGTTTTGCAAAGCCTATATGCCAGACTCAAACTAACACAAATTATGTCCTCAAACCTAAAAAAATAGATTTGAATTTCATGTTACTCATTTTTAACACTACCATTTCCAGCCACACACATTGATCTCTCAAGTAGCATTGTTACTTATTCTAGTCAAATGTAGGATATGGTTGAAAATATTGAAAATATTCCCTTAAAATATTAAAGTGAAGAAAGTTATGAAAAAAAACACGTAAAAATCTACAAGTTACTTTTTGACACATTCTCTGAGAGCAAAGGAACTACTGTTTTATCACTTGAAGGGAAATGGTGTTAGTCACAATTAATATTAATAAGCATGTCTTCATATAAAATATTTTTCTATTAAAAACAAATTAGAGCTTTAGATATGTTTCACAAAGGTATCTTGGAAAAATTGATTGATAAGGCATGAGTCCAACAAAATATTTATTTTTAAAAGTACTTTAAAAATAGGAATTGTTTTCTGTCATCTCTCCATATCACATACTTAATATTGGCTAACCAACAAGTACATACAGTATTTTACAAAAGGAAATGTACACTGCTTGTAATATTGTAATAGTGATTTGTTATTAAAAGACTGCAAATCAATGTATTTAAACAATAAAATAAATTTTTATTTCTATCTCTCTATTTTGAAGGTGTTCTGAAGTGACATTTTTACTCATATGTAAATTCTAAGTTTCCTCCTTAGGCAGGTAACCAGTTGTGCTTCTTAAAGCACTCTGAGGAGAGAGTGTAAATAGCCTTTCTTCACAAATTGCAATTCACCTTTATTTAAGTAAATTCAGTATACAAAATTACATTGATATATGTATGTCCATATTTCATTATCTTTCTTAATATTTGGGTCTTAAGTCCATGTATACTTTCTAAATCAAGGATTTTAAAGTATTTGATAATGTATTAGTAAAAGAAGCTAGGCATGTGTCATTTTTTTTCTACTCAAATTTTAAAACAAAATAGTATAACCTAATATTGATAGATAGATATAGACATAGACATGGATATAGATATATATTTAAATGCAATCTCTTATAATTCTTGCATGTGTTTAAATCTCTTGCTTCAAATTGTAGAATTAAAGAAACTATTTCATTCAGAACAATGTAAGTAATCAGTGGATAGAAGCCAACTTACTGGATGTAGCAGATTCTACATTTACAAAAAAGAAAAAAAAATTCACATTTATATTTAAGAGTGTAACCTGCTCCAAGTACAACATCTAACACACATGATTTCAGATTGATAACTTATTTCTCCATTTGTTTCTAGTTTTATTATCCTGGATTTATTAAGGCAGAGAAAAAGAAAAGGATGAAGGATTATGGACCCAAATGAAATTGTATGCCTATATAATCTAGATAATTTTGTACAACAATTAATTTTTGTCATCATTCTGCTTTATCAAAGTGTGTAAATAAGGATTTCAAAGAGCCATTAGATTTGGCTAATAATGGAAGACTTGTATATTTAGTTCTCCAAACATCTGTATTTATCCTTAGCTGTAACAATGAGCTGAATATGATGAATATATTTCTGAACTTGTGCTTTGTTCAAGTTTTTGATGAGAGTAGAATTTGTTCATCTAATACTATTCTTGTATTAACACCCATTTGTTGATCTAATTTTGTCATGCAATGATTATAAGGACAATCAAAGAAGACAGAGTAGGAGGATGGAACTAGAGGCATGAAGACTCAATTACATAATTTAAAAGTCTCTAATAAAAGTTCCATTCCATCCATCAATGAAATATACTATCTTGTTTTTTCTACCAATAACTTTAACATTCATATTATTAACACTAAGTTACACATATATAAGACTTTATAAATGTATTTCTGACAAAATCTTGTATTTAGCACCTGTCTCCTGGTGTAGTAGACATTTTACAGATGAAGATTCTACAACCTTACAATCAGAGAAAATGACTTTAACAAGATTCAGAATCAGTAAATGATGGGATAGGGATTATAGTCTTGCACCTTCAGACTCCAAGTATTCTTTCTGAATCACCTTTCTGCTATAGTACACCAAGCCTGAAAATTACAAAATCTAATAAAGTCTTACAGTGTATTGCTTCAGATTTCAAATGAAATTATTAACATACTCCCTTCAGCTCAGATGAGCTATCCAGTGTTCTGCTTTGTGAATCTGGATCTAAAGCAAATACTCATATAATGAAGAAATGAGGCTGGGAAGTAGGAAGTGGGAAGAAGCCTCAAATGTGTGCCCTACTAAGTTGTTTTTGAGCAAATTCATATACCAAATGATATGGTCAAGAAGTCAACACATCCTTGATATATTGATCTATATGAATGGAGATTAACTGACTCAGTACTTTGTTATGGTTGCAGTATGTCAGCCTAAACACACATGCATGCACACACACACACACACACACACACACACACACATACACACATGAATTAATAATGACATGGTATAGTTTTTTTTCCACTTCAGTCAATTGTTTCAAGACTCTAAAATTAAAGTTACAAAAGTAAAAGTGGGTGCCTGGGTGGCTCAGTGGGTTAAGCCTCTGCCTTTGACTCAGGTCATGGTCTCAGAGTCCTGGGATTGAGACCTTGCATTGGGCTGTCTGCTCAGCAGGGAGCCTGCTTCCCCCTCCCCCTCTGCCTGCCTCTCTGCCTACTTGTGATCTCTCTCTCTCTATCAAATAAATAAATAAAATCTTTAAAAAAATAAATAAAAGCAACATATAATGAAGGTTTGCCTTCGTGATATCTTCTATTAATCTCAGCATTATTTATATATAGAGAGATATATATTTATATACATCTATATTTATATAAATAAATATATATTTATATATATTTAGTATATATATACATATATATACTAAAATACAGATGATAATGAGGTGAAAAAATCACTTTTTATCACTTTTGCTTTTTGCCATTTATTTTAGCCAAATAGAGTATAATTGGTTAGAAAAAGAATTTCATCATCATGAATTAAATAAACACAATCAGCAATTTATTGTCTGTGGGATTTAATTCAGTAATATTTGAAAAGAAATATTAGTTCAGCATTTATTAATATCAGGTATTTTTCTAAACATTAAACATGTCAGAAGAAATAAGACAAATGCTCTGCATTTACATTTTGTAAATGTGAATTATATTTTTATTTCAAGAGCTATAAATTGGGCATTTAGTCCAATAGGTCATTTTAAAAATAAATAATTACACTTTATATAAATTTCCTCAAAGAGAAATTTTGTGAATATACAAGATTAAATGAAAAACATAAAGTTGGCTAAAGTGAGTTTTAATTGAGTTAAAAATTTGGGATCTATGAATGATGAGTGAATGACTCACTCAACACATTTATATTTAATCTCAGTCTTAAAATGGATTCATTCAAGCATACTGAGGTTCTGGAGAGATTGTAACATTTTGTAATAGTAACTCGCTAAAATACAATTCCTTCTCCATATGGAACTTTGAGCAGCAAAGCTATGTCTGAAAAGCTGATTATTTATTCAGTGCCAAACAACAATTTATCCTAGCCCCAAAACTTGGGAGGCTGTGAATTAAAGATAGTTCCTTAATTTATATTCACAATTCTGAATTTGTGTTTTGTTTTGTTTGCATTGTGATCATTTTCCTAAATGTGAAACCAGGTAGATAATAAGATTATGCTTCCTTAATTAAAATAAATTTTTAAAGTTTTAAATAAACTTCTAAAAATTTTATTTACGTATTTGTTTGTTTAAGTTTTCTAGATGGAGAGATTCACAGAGGCTTTCCACCTCAATGAAGGTTCATTATTGGGAGCCTTGGTGAACCTCTAGTCAATGAGTGACAAAGGGATGAGTGCTAGAGAAGCAGTAAGAAACCCAAGGTGTCCACCCTAGACACACCTTACACACAACCCTGGCACTGCTCCACCCCAGACATACCTGAAAAATGAATGTTCTTTTATACAAGAAATAACAAGTATTGGTGAGGATGTGAAGAGTACCCTTGTACACTGTTGGTGGGAATGTAAATTGGTATAGCTGCTATGGAAAACAGTATAAATATTCCTCAAAAAATTAAAAAAATAGAACTACCATATGAGGGTGCCTGGGTGGCTCAGTGGGTTAAGCTTCTGCCTTTGGCTCGGGTCATGATCTCAGGGTCCTGGCATCGAGTCCCGCATTGGGCTCTCTGCTCAGCAGGGAGCCTAATCCCCCCCTCTCTCTCTGCCTGCCTCTCTGCCTACTTGTGATCTCTCTCTCTGTCAAATAAATACATAAAAATCTTAAAAAAAAAAAAAAAAAGAACTACCATATGATCCAGCAATTCTACTTCTGGGTATTTATCTGAAGGTAATAAAAAATTAACTCAAGAAGTTACCCCAACTTCATTGCAGCAATATTTAAATAGCCAAAACATGAAAACAACCTAATTATATATATAAAATTCAGTCCTATATAAGAAAAACATTCCATCATCTGCAACAACTTGGATGGGCCTTGAGGACATAATTTTAAGTGAAAACGTGAGATAAAGGAAGGCAATATCGTATGATCTCACTTATATATGGACTCTACAAAAAAGAACAAAACAAACAAACAAGAAAACAACACATAAACACCAGGAAAAGACGGGTGGTTGCCACAGATGGGGGGGGAGGAATGGAAAAAATACATGAAGGTGATCAAAAGATACAGACTTTCACTTATAAAATAAATAAGTCCTAGGGATGTAATATACAGCATGATGACTATAGTTAGTAATGTTGTATATTTAAAAGTTATAAAGAAGCTGGATTGAAAAAATTCTCATCACAAGAAAAAAAGGACTATGTGGTGATGAAAGTTAACTAGACTTATTGTGGTGATCACTTTGCAATATATATTCATATTTGGAATCGCTATGTTGTATACCTAAAATGATCATGTCATTTATCAATTCTAACTTGATTCTTAAAAAGAGAATAAAAAATTTAAAAATGAGCTTGTTTATGTTCATACATGTGTTTTTGCAATTAAAAGATAGCATAAAAATGGAGATTTATTGAGTACCAAAGTTCAGGTTTAAAGGACTAGCCAAAGTTTTAATTATTTGCTCCAAGTATTTATTTAAACAACTCTTCAACTATCCAGAAAGACTACAAGAAGAAAGAGAGAGAGAGAAAGACATAAAGAATAGAGGGATATATTATTATACTTTGGTAAATAATAAAGCATTTACAGTGGTATGTAGAATTTTTATTGAAATTCTACTATAGATTGCTGAAAAGTTGAACACACTATAGGGAATGATTCCCATGTTACCTAATCTCTTAAAGAAATCATTTTACCTCAAAATTGAATTGATAATATTTGCTTTCCACCTTTATAAATGTAAGCAATAGGAAATAAAGATACTTATGGGATAAATTTGCATCTTTGATATGCCAATATTTTAAGAAGGTTTTCATATTATTGCCCTCTTCAATGTGTAAACTGTATGTTAAATAATTTAGTTCTGATTTCTTATACAAGCAATATTTAATTTTCCAAATTCTGGAGAAAGTGAATATTTTTATAAGTGAAAAGTATAATTTCAAAGTCCTTTAAAATAATGGAAACCAGGGCACCTGGGTGGCTCAGTGGGCTAAAGCCTCTGCCTTCGGCTCAGGTCATTATCTCAGGGTCCTGGGATTGAGCCCCGCATTGGGCTTTCTGCTCAGCAGAGAACCTGCTTCCTCCTCTCTCTCTGCCTGCCTCTCTGCCTACTTGTGATCTCTGTCTGTCAAATAAATAAATAAATCTTCAAAAAAATAAAATAAAATAAAAAATAATGGAAACCAGGATTTCCTAGATCCATTATTTTTTCTATATTTTATAATGTTCTTTTTATATCTGACTTGTTGACACACTTGGTTTTCAAAATACTATGAACTGATACATGTAATTCCAGTCACTAAATCATTCAGATTATAATCATCTTGTCAGAAATTATTTACATTATAAATAATACATTTAACATAGTTTCACACTATTATGGCATTAAAAGTAATGTTTATCCCTTTACATATGTAAAATGTGTGATTCTGATTCTAGTTTCTTGTGGGGACAACGTGAACTTGTATGTCCACATGGACTATAATAAAAAAATTAGTGCACTGCACAATTTATTTTGATCCAGAGAGAATTTAAGTATCTACACTCTTATCTTTTCTATGATAGTGTTATTTCAGAGATATCTGGAATTTCAAATGTTCATAATTCTAAGTAAATTATCTTTTATTTATTTCTGCAATATCCCATACATATAAAGATTGCAAATATATAATGATTAATGTCTCTTTATAGAATGCCTGGCATATACTTATTACTGAATCAGGTTTATAACTTTTAACTGAATTGGTATAATAAAGTTTTAAGAATCTTTATTAGAATACAGTGTTTATGGAAAAGTAATAAACATCACTAACAGAGCACTCTGTCAATAAATTGTTATTAACTTGTCCCAAGCTATCTACATTGAAAAAAAAAGGCAGAAAAGTAATAATTGGTTGTAAATATATTTGTTTTAAACACCAAAACTTACAACTATTTCAAATCGCCTATTTCCATTATCAAAGCCCTTTACTTTGAATAGATTTTCTGATCATTAGAGTTCTGTGTAGAGGTTTCTAAACAAAACAAAAACACACACAACTAAAAAACTTTAAATTCCATTTGTTAATTGATGTCCACCTAAATCTGGATAGATAATGTAAATCTACTTTGCACTGCTCAAGGCAATATTATTAAAATACCAGTTCACCTTGTCTCACTTGTATCATATATTGACTATATTTTTAATTCAAATTTAATACTCTCCTATACAACTATGAAAGTTAGAACAGCATTTATTAGGAAATAAAGAACAAGCTTTATGTTTTTTATTGTAATTGTGTTCTTGGGTGCAAACCTAATGTTTACATTGTTAAGACAGTTTTTTTTCAGCCATGACTCAAAGTTATGGTGCATATGCCAACTTGCTTTTTATGTAATTCTTACTTTTATTTTGGTCCCATTTATTCAATATAGACTACATCAATACCAAAACTCTCAAAAATTTTTGAAATAAAGTTTCAAGTTTTAAAAATTGTGTCACAGGAGACCTAAACCACAACCCCACACCAACCCAAATATTTCACACAAATGACAATTGGTATCTAATTGCAACAATCAGTGTTATCTTAAAGACACCTTTTAAATTCTAGGCATATTATTTCATTAGTGGCCTAGCACAGGGCCTATATATAGTAAGCACAAAATAAATTCCTACTCAATAGACAACCCCCCCACACAAAACAAAACAAAACATGAAAACAATGTTTTAGAAGCAAGGACATCCTAATTTAGAAGCTACTCCCATTTCCCAGATAAGAATGAGAAGACCTTCAGAATGACTACAATCAAAAAAGAAAAGAAACAACAACTATTGCTAAGTATGTGGAGAAAGGGAACCCTATTGCACTGTTGGTGGGAATGCAAACTGGTGCAGCCACTCTGGAAAGAAAACAGTATGGAGGTTCCTCAAAGAGTTAGAAAGAGAACTGCCCTCTGATGCAATTTTCACATTACCAGACATTTATCCCAAAAATACAAAAACACTGATTCAAAGGGACTCATGCACTCCTCTGTTTGTAGCAGCATTACATATAATAGCCAAATTCTGGAAGCAGCCCAAGTGTCCATAAATGAATGAATGGAAAAGGAAGAGGTAGTGTATGTACACACACACACACACACGGGAATATTATTTAGCCATAAAAAGGAATGAACTCTTGCCATTTGCCACAACATGGACAGAGGTAGAGAGCAATGCCAAGGGAAGTAAGTCTGTCGGAGAAAGACAAATACTGCATGATTTCACTTACATGTAGAATTTAAGAAACAAATAAATGAGTAGAGAAAAAAAAGAGAGTAAGACAAACCAAGAAACAGACTCTTTTTTTTTTTTTTTTTTTTTAGAGAGAGAGAGAGAGCAAGCACAAGCAGACAGAGAGGCAGGCAGAGGCAGAGGCAGAGGGAGAAGCAGGCTCCCTGCCGAGCAAGGAGCCTGATGTGGGACTCGATCCCAGGACACTGGGATCATGACCTGAGCCGAAGGCAGGTCATGAGCCGAAGGCCGCTTAACCAGCTGAGCCACCCAGGCATCCCAAGAAACAGACTCTTAACTACAGAAAATAAACTGATAGTTACCAGAGAGGAAGTGGGGGGTTGGGTAAATAGAGGATGGGGATCAAAGAGTGCACTTTCTGTGGTGGACACAGGGTGATGTATGGAACTGTAGAATCACTATTTTGTACACTTAGAACAAATATAATACTATAGGTTAACAAACTAGAATTAAATAAAAGCTTAATGAGACAAAAAGAATCAGAAGATCTTGATTCTGTTGCCTCTACCACTTTCAGGATGTACAGCCCTGGGAGGATCACTTAACCATTTAAGGCTTCAGTGTCCTCATTTAAATAAGGAAGAAACTCTAAGAGGTGACATAAGGAGAATTATTCCACTCTAAAGATTCTATGACTTCTGAAATTTCTGAGGCTTTTAATCTGTATAATGTTATTTCCGATGCACAATACATATTTAATTGAGCAGATTGAACAATATAGCTTTTAAATGGTCAAAATTCCAAGCTTGACTGAATGTTAACAGCCATAAATCTCATAATTCACTAATTCAATAGTTCAGTAGTTGGTATGTCCCAGTATGAGCTTACCTACATTATGTGACAACCACAAAAAAGCTAGTTTTCCTTTTATTATTTCTTAAGTATATGAAAACTTTCCATGTTAATTATTTTAAGCATATAAGAGTATTAAAATTCATTGCTGTTGATGTCGTAAGTATGGAAATATTTAAAAGGCACCTAAGTCATGTCTCTGTAACTTTTGGTACAACTAAAAGTGTCATAATAATAACTTTACAAGAAGAAATCCTGCTAATTCAAATCAGGCACAATATTGGAAAAGAATCTCAGCCTAAAGAGAAGATTGACAGTAGTTACGTTGGAAGGAAAATAGAGCTGCCAAGAATAACTCAGTTAGCACTGACATTCTAAGCAAAAGTATTTAAAGTATTTCAAATTCTTGTTCATATATGATAGGGTAGTTAAAAATAAAGAGATGCCCAAATAAGGCTCAGAATTGTGATTTACATATAAAAATGTAATGGGTTTAAAATTTAATACCATCCGTATAATTAATTCAGAAACCAAATATAGCTGTATAAATTAAATGAAGCTTTTGTAAGCAATAAAACTTGCTTGTGATTTTAATCGCTGAGTAGAAAGTGGCATTTGAAAATTCCTCAGAGAAATCTTGGGATTTATTTTCAGAATGATACTAAATGGACATGTTTGATTTATGTTCTTCAAACCTACACTTTGACAAAGTTTTTATGAAGTCAGAGAAAAGTGAATTAAAATAGTTGTATAAAATCAGGAGACAGGCAACAGCTATGTGAGATCCCTGGTAAGGAACATGGGGTTCTGGCAATATACAAAGAGAACATTAAAAAACCAAGTACATGGGTGCCTGGGTGGCTCAGTGGGTTGGGCCTCTGTCTTCAGCTCAGGTCATGATCTCAAGGTCCTGGGATGGAGCCCCACATTGTGCTTTCTGCTCAGAGGGAAGCCTGCTTCCTCCCCCGCCCCAACCTGCCTCTCTGCCTACTTGTGATCTCTCTCTGTCAAATAAATAAATAAAATCTTAAAAAAAAAAGTACAGAAGAGCACAGAAATGCCAGGAATAAGAACAGCAATTAATAAAAGCTCTAGGAAATGCCACAATGAACTCTGTATAAATGGAGGTATTCTGATTTCCTAACATTTCTAATGTAGAAAGGACCTAGAAGTCCATCCTCATTTTATAAATGAACTGAGAATAACTCAGGAGATTCTCTAAGGTCATTAAATAACTAATGCAAAATCCAAAGTATCTCAAGGCTCCAAATTCCTCTTTGCTATGTATCATTTTTGTAAAGACACAGTATCTAAAGCATAGCTTTTTACAAATTGCTAAACTTTTTAATACATGTGTCCTTGTGGTAGTCTAAAGACAACACCAGTGATTTCATCTCAAGCTATTAATTCCTCCTTTTAATAAAAGCATAAAAGTTATCATCAATTTCATAATTCATCAAGAAGTAATTTCAAATATCCTATTTATAAAGAATGATTTAAAATAGCTGCAAGTATATCATATATAACTGATATTTAGAATAAATATGGCAACTCAAATATGCCTAAAAATCATTTGTAATGAAACAGGAAAGGTTTGAATCTTTGAGTTGGTAAGACAGTTTTCACAACCTGTGTTCTAAAGCATCAGGAACTAATGGTGTACTACATGTTGGCTTATTGAATTTAAATTAAAAAATAACATGAGCTTACAAAAAATAAAACATCAGGGACCAAAGAATATATTTTAAACTGTACTTAAGCACAAGATGTCTCTTAAATAAGTGAAGACAGAAAAAGTCATCAAAATATCATCTTGTCTTTCATGTTACCCTTAGAACACTGGATGTATCACAAGAATAACCCTGTGGTTAAAATTCCATTCGCTTCATCTATTCCAGTGCTTTCCAAACTTTAGTTTCATCAGATTATCTGGTTAAAAGAAAACTGCTGATTTCATACCTGCAGTTTCAGATTCAATAAAGATGAGATCCAGAGTGAGATTTAATATTTCTAACAAATTTCTTGGTGATGCTAGTGCTGCTGGTCTGGTGAACACACTTTAAGAAATCAAGGAATTTATCCCATGTATTATTGCACCAAAAAAACCATAAGATACATAGGAAGAAACCTAACCAAAGAGGTAAAAGATCTTTTCTCTGAAAACTATAGAACACTTATGAAAGAAATCGAAGATGATACAAAGAAATTGAAAAACATTTCATGCTCATGGATTGGAACAAATATTGCTAAAATGTGTATACTACCCAAAGCAATCTATACATTCAATGAAATCTCTTTCAAAAATAACATCTACATGTTTCATACAGATGGAATAAATAATTCTAAAATTTGTATGGAACCGGAGAAGACCCCAGATAGCCAAAGTAATGTTTAAAAAGAAAACAAAGCTAGAAGCATCTCAACTTGGGATTTCAAGTGTATCACAAAGCTATAATCATCAAGACAGTAAGGTACTAGCACAAAAACAGACACCTAGATCCGTAGAACACAACAGAGAACCCAGAAATGGACTATCTACTCTATGGTCAACTAATCTTTGACAAAGCAGGAAAGAAGATCCAATGGGGGGGGGGGGAGTCAAAAACTAATAATATACTATATGTTGGCTAACTGAAAATTAAAAAAAAAAGAACAAGGAAAAATAAAATAAGATAAAAACAGAGAGGGAGGAAAACCATAAGGGACTCTTAAACATAGAGAACAAACTAAGGGTTGCTGGAGGGGAGGTGGATGAGAGGATGGGATAAATGGGTGATGGTTATTAAGGAGGGCACTTGGGATGAGCACTGGGTGTTATATGTCTGTGATGTATCACTGGATTCTGCTCCTGAAATTAGTGCTGCACTGGTCAACTAACTTGAATTTAAATAAATAGTAAACTAGTAAATTTGAAAAAAAGAGAAGGGGAAAAGACAGTCTCTTCAACAAATGGTATTGAGAAAAATGGATAGCCACATGCAGAAGAATGAAACTGGACACTTTCTCACACCATACGCAAAAATAAATTCAAAATGGATGAAAGACCTAAATGCGAGACAAGAAACCATTAAAATTCTAGAGGAGAACACAGACAGCAACCTCTCTGACATTGGCTGTAGCAACTTCTAGTAGATATCTCTATCTACTAGATATCTAATAGATATGTCTCCTGAGCCAAAGGAAACAAAAACAAAATGAACTATTGGGACTTCATCAAGATAAAAAAGCTTTGCACAGCAAAGGAAACAATCAACAAAACTAAAAGGCAACCTACAAAATGGGAGAAGATATTTGCAAATTATATATCCAATAAAGGGTTAGTATCCAAAATCTATAAAGAACTTATCAAACTCAGCACCCAAGAAACAAATAATCCAGTTAAGAAATGGGCAGAAGATGTGAATAGACATTTTTCTAAAGAAGACCTCCAGATGCCTAAGAGACACATGAAAATATACTCAACATCACTCATCGTTAGGGAAATACAAATCAAAGCTACAATGAGATATCACCTCACACCTGTCAGAATGGTTAAAATCAACAGCATGGGAAACAGAATTTACTAAGGATGCAGAGAAAGGAGAACCTTTTTACACTGTTGGTGGGAATGCAAACTGGTACAGCTACTCTGGAAAACAGTATGAAGGTTCCTCAAAAAGTTAAAAATAAAGCTACCCTATGACCCAAGAATAGCATTTCTAGGTATTTACCCAAAGGATACAAAAATTCTAATTCAAAGGAGCACCTGGATGTTTACAGAAGCAAAGTCCATAACTGCCAAATTATGGAGAGAGCCCTAATGTCCATCAACTGATAAATGGATAAGGAAGAGATATAGATGTGTGTGTGTACCTAGTTTGGCTATCAAAATATATCATTCTTAATGAACTACTTTTATCTTACTTTTTATTGGAATATAGTTGACACATAATGTTACATTAGTTTCAGGTGGACAACATGGGGATCAGACAAGTCTATACATTATACTATGCTCACCACAAGCATAGCTATCATCAGTCACCATACAGAGCTATTACATGTCACATTCCCTATATTGTACCTTTTATTCCTATTACTTACTTTTTCCATAAGTAGTCTCTATCTCTCACTTTGCCTATTCATGTATTTTGCCTATCCCCACATCTTCTCTCCTCTGGCAACCATCAGTTTTTTCCCTTATTTATGGGTCTGCTTCTGTTTTTTTATTGATTTGGGGGTTTGATTGTTTATTTGTTTGTTTGTTTTGTTTCTGTTCATTCGCTTAGATTCCACATATAAATGAAATCATGTGGTATTTGTCTAACTGTCGGACTTATTTCATGTAGCATAATATCTTCTAGGTACTTCCATGTCATTGCAAATGGCAAGATCACATTTTTTATGGGTGAACTGCTTTTAAAACTCAGTATAATCTTGTCTTCTGTAAAATGCTGAACTACGAAGCTTCTATATTAAAGCACAAAAGATCATAATTGGAACTGGAATTTTCCACGAACTGGCCATGGGATTATTTTCATGAAGGCTCTTATTCTTGAGTTCAAGATAAAAACATGTGTTTCTTCTGCAAGCCCCATAGAAACTACAGGTGCTGCCAGGAACATTAGACTCTACTGTGCAACGTCTATAAGGGTGTACTCTAGGTCGTGAGTATCTCAAGAAGCATCAGTGTCTACCCATATGTTCTCCCCTAATGCATATAGGTTTGCTTTGCCACTGGAATTCTAAGAACTTTGTTATTGGCATTTTTTTAAACTTTTTGAATTTCGCATACAAATTGCCAAACAATGTGCTAAATTTTCCAATGTCTCCTTTGGGAATAAAAATCAATGTAACCTGGCATGCCTGGGTGGCTAAGTCAATTGAGTATCCAACTTAGTTTTAGTTCTGGTCATGATCTCACAGTCATGGGATTGAGCCCCGTAATAGACTCCACACTCAGCACAGAGTATGCTTGAGTTCTTTCTCCCTCTCCCTTCTCTTAGCTAGCTCACCTAGCTCACACTCAGGCTCTCTCTCTAAAATAAATAAAATCTTAGGGCACCTGGGTGGCTCAGTGGGTTAAAGTCTCTGCCTTCAGCTCAGGTCATGATCCCAGGGTCCTGGGATCGAGCCCCGCATCGGGCTCTCTGCTCAGTATGGAGCCTGCTTCCTGCTCTCTCTCTCTCTGCCTGCCTCTCTGCCTACCTGTGATCTCTGTCTGTCAAATAAATAAATAAAATCTTTAAAAAAAATAAATTAATTAAAAATGACTGTAACCTTTTATATATGGCTAAACATTTATCCTAAATTCATTTTACCAATTAATTTAATAATTTATAAAGACAAAATAAAATGAACATTTGCCACATACTATACAGCAAAACCAAAAGACCATACCGAGGTTTATAGAAAAGTTACAGACTAGGCAAATAATCCATGAACAAGACAATCTCCCACATACACATTACCAATTACCTACCTAGCTCTCCTTTCTTTTTTTTTTTTTTTTTAAAGATTTTATTTATTTATTTGAGAGAGAGTGAGAGGAGAGAGGTCAGAGGGAGAAGCAGGGAGCCGGATGCGGGACTCGATCCCAGGACTCCAGGATCATGACCTGAGCTGAAGGCAGTCGCCCAACCAACTGAGCCACCCAGGCGCCCCCTAGCTCCCCTTTCTTAAGTGTGTTTTGTATTATCCAATTTGAAACTTTTGAGGGAGGGGGGGAAGAAAACCTCCCTTATATCCTTATATTCTTGCTTTACAAAAGAAGTAGAAAGAATTACCAAGTATGCTAATTTTTACTCTTACTTAAATATCATATCTAATTTTGCCTCTCTGCCCTTAAAGTTGGCATTTCCACTATAGATGAGGAACTTCTTTGCACACAGGCCAAAACTTATAGTGTGCATTTCAGATCAGATTTACAGAAACACAGTATTTATTTATGAGTGATGTGTGATCTTTACATTTAAAAATATTTTTTAGGGTGCCTGGGTGGCTCAGGTCATGATCCCAGGGTCCTGGGATCGAGCCCCACTTCAGGCTCTCTGCTCAGCAGGGAGCCTGCTTCTCCCTCTCTATCTGCCTGCCACTCTGCCTTCTTGTGATCTGTTTGTCAAATAAGTAAATAAAAAATCTTTAAAAAATTTAATTTTGCAATAAAACTTTACTATACTGAAAAATGAATAACTTCAACTGAACTAAAATTTATTTTAATGCTCCTTGTCTTGGCAGTTTCAGAAATGAGAACACAAATATTTAAAATAAATATTTAAAGAATAAGTAGATGTCCTTCATTAAGAAACTGTATTACATTGCAATAATATAAAGTCATATAAAACTTTCTCTGTACTGATTAAAGATTTTTACAAATTTGCTTTGTTTTATAATTTTTGGTTAAAATTACATTTTTTACTTTGAGGAAAGTAATAGCATATATTTCAAAAGATAACAAAGGGTACGTAAATGTAAGTGTCCCCCACCTCCCTCAGACCCAGTTTTCACATTTCCTCAGCAGTATCTATAGCTTCCAGTTTCTTGTGTATCCATTGAGAGATATTTTATGCAAATATAAGAAGTATTAAAAAGATTTAAAGTAGAAATTCTGTCATACCAAGGAAAAGAAATATATTTTAATGGCATATATATTTCCATAATTACTTTTTCTCTTCCAAACATGGGTTTTAAATGTTTTCTTTATTTAAAATATACCACATGATATACTTTTTAATCTTAGTTTTCTTAGATATTATCGAAGCTATAAAGATATTTATTATAACTAATAAATATGTTCTAAGATATTTCACTGAGTTTTATATTTTTACTTCTTTGTGACTCTCCTTCATTATTTTATTAAGTGGTTACAGCTCAGATTTTTTTTTATGTGAAGGTATAATAAGAGCTCTAACTATACCAGACATTTTTTTGGTGTATATCATAACATTTACTTATCACTGATCGATTCTCAGAATAATGGTAAGTTGCTATGTACTCCATTTATAGGAAAGAGTTAATTTAACATGTCATACCTATATAAAAATATTTTTCCTATTTCTTAAACATTCAGAAAATTAGAATTTGGAGAAGGGACTGAGAATGAAAATCTTTTGTCATTTTGTTTCAAAATCTTTGAAAATTGTGTTGGTTGGATTCTTTTCTACAGTATTGTAAACAACCTGTCATTTAAAATCTATGAATTAAACATACTATCTACAGAATTTTCAAAGCTAATATATAACATTACATGCTTAATACTTTTTTTTAAGATTTTATTTATTTATTTGACAGAGAGAGAGATCACAAGCAGGCAGAGAGGCAGGCAGAGAAAGAGAGGAGGAAGCAGGATCCCCGCTGAGCAGAGAGCCTGAAGTGGGGCTCGATCCCAGGACCCTGGGATCATGACCTAAGCCGAAGGCAGAGGCTTTAACCCACTGAGCCACCCAGGTGCCCCAATACTTTTTTTTTAAGCATAAAAAGACAATAAATTCTAAAGTTTTCAGTCCGTCCCAAATACTAAATCTTCGACTTCATGTTTTTGCCAATACAGAAATGATTTCATTCATATTAAATATTTGAGAGCTTTTGCACAGATATTCTAAACATTTAAATTGCTTTTAAAGTATCGTTTAAGTTATCACAACTCTGGCTTTGTTCCTGATATTAGCACTGATATCCACATACTGTATTTAGATATAAATTATTTTAGGAAATTATTTCATTTTAACTCAGAAATCACTACCTCTATTTTGAAAGTAGGGTAGATCTGTAAAGCTCTCTCTAAGCCCATGAAGTTTCAGTTGTTCTGTTTTAATTTAGTAAGTTTGGAAACAATGAATTGTTCTAAGTAGTAGATTTCTTCTCTGTATAGTTTCTTTTAATTCTAAATCAACTTATTATTTCAGGAAGAAGTAAACATTCTGTAGTAGAAATGTAGGTTGCTAATCATGGAGATAAATAAATGGGTGCAAAATAAATGTTAGATCCATGAACAGAGGCAGATAGATATACTGAGATATAAATACATAAGTGAAGTACAGATATCTACACCCACATCCACCTATTAATCTATCTACTCACCTACCTACCTATCACCTATTATCTTTCTATCTGGAGAAATCCCAAGTGCAGGAATTTCAGATGGATAGAATTAAGTTGTTTATATGCCATTCATTGAACATTATCATCGTCATCTTGTTCATTGTTGTTCTAATGTTTTCTTCTTAATCTTTTCCTTCAACTATATTCTTCTTTCTGACATTGACACTTTCATAGATTTATAGAATTCACATCTCAGTGATATATGTGCTTACATAGATATATGTTACTATTTGGAGGTTATTTATATAAATTTTGATGGTTTCTGTCCTTTCTGGTTCAGTATTTTTTAGGCTAAGTTTCCCACATATAGTTTGTTATTTCTTCAGAATTGCTGAAGAAAAAAATTGTATTTAGATAACATATTTTACTTTGATATTAGATTAGTGATGGAAAACCAAGTTATATTCATTATGTTACTAAGCAATGTGTAGCCAAAGATCTGTTTCTACATAATATATTCACTGGGCTACCTGTAGTCTCAGCTACAGATGTCATCAAAAGTTATCATGCCTATACAAAGCCCACTTCAAGAAAAAGACAAGTTATTCCTGTTTTTGCTTCACAAGAAGCAGAAGCTTACTCAGTTAGGAACTGTGAGGAGTTAAAACCTAAAACTACCCTCAACAAGTGGAAGACTGAACATGTGACCTAGTCAGCAGAGGACAGCTCTGAAGTACAAGTCTCCACGTTTCCTCAGTTGGATACCAACAGAATTCAGCTCTAGTCATCCACAGAGGTGACTAGCTCCATAAAACATACTTCACTGCTTTTTCTTCCTTCCTGTTAAACTCTCCCCATTCACTATCTCCAGATTCTTCGGATCACTTCCCAAATGAATCCACTTGACTCAAGTCCTCATCGCAGTCTTTGAAAGAAATCAAATAAAGACACATGCTGTGACAGACATCCCTACATACCATTCCTTGTGAATGTATGCCAGATGGAAGGTGGTAGGGTATGTACACATTGAATGAAAATATTGGATTATTTACCCAATTTTTTATTCCTCTGTGCTATGAATTTATTTACTCATGCCCACAGTCATGCAATTTTGCAGTCTTCTGTGATAATAAAATATATTATTTAATATCATCATGATATTATAATTGGTCATATAAGTAGCAAACCTAATGGGATTTTAGTGGCCAAGATGAAAACAGCAGCTGAAATGTGCTTACATGATTTTCCTAGATCTCTTGTGCTCCTAAGAAATACCCAAAGAGGAGCATGATAATATGTGGAGTTGGCATGACCCCAACTAAAAGTCAGAAATTAGTTGGGCCTAACCAAATCCAGCCTAGATCAATTAACCTACTGCAAATTGGACAAAAAAATTAAATATCTCATGTGTCTGTGAGATTTTTGAGGTTAATTTTTACCCACCAAAAACCTAATACCATAGTAGTTTTACTAATAATGTTCTCTTATTCTTCAATATAGCTGCCTGGTTATATCACAGTTGATATTCAATGATCTAATATTTGCCTATTTGTTAGGTATAAAGTTTGTATCTTATTAAGACTTAAATTTATATTTCTCTGCCTACTGGTGAGGTTGTATATCTTTCCATATTTCTTAACTATATGAGTTTCCATTTATAAGAAATGATTATTTTTTTTTTGCAGTTTTTATTTTTATCTCCTTTGAAGGAATTGACTTATATTCTTTACAATTTTTTGTACTATTGTTGTTTTTCACTAATGCAATGAATTGCCCCAAAGTATTCCCTTTTTATTAATTTTATCAATATATTTCACTGATAAATCATTTATATATGTATATGTGTATACATACACATATACATATATATACGTGTATATATATATATATATATACATACATACATATACATAACTTTGGGATCAAAATATTTTTCTGTTGGGATGCCTGGGTGGCTCAGTGGGTTAAGCCGCTGCCTTCGGCTCGGGTCATGATCCCAGCATCCTGGGATGGAGTCCCGCGTCGGGCTCTCTCCTCAGCAGGGAGCCTGCTTCTCCCCTCCCCTCTCTGCCTGCCTCTCTGCCTACTTGTGTGATCTCTGTCTGTCAAATAAATAAATAAAATCTTTAAAAAAATATTTTTCTGTTGATCCTATTGTTTTACTTTCATAGCTAAAGTAATATGAACTTCTTTTTCATGTGGCTGGAGAGACTACCAATTTTATTTTTCTTCATCACTGCTTTTCCATTAATATGTGCTATCATAGATATACCTATATCAAGATTGTGAAATACATTATCTTTTTTCTGAACTCTTCATTATGTTCCAGTAGACTTCCTGTTCCTGCCTCAACACTGCACAGTTTAATTGCTACAGCTTTGTAGTTTCTCAGATGGCTGGTGGAGCAAATTTCCCTTTCCTGTTTCTGGACCATGATAGATCTTTTACAAAGTAGTTTCAGTAATTCATGGATTTTGTTGTTGCATATTAACTTTAGCATTAGATTTTTGGCATTTAAAAATTCTGCTTATTTTTTGAGTGAAATTGTACTGAGTTTTAAAATAATTTTGGTGAAATATGCATCCCTACAATATTAGTCTCTATCCCAATATAATAATATTTTCAGTATAATTAGATTTTCTATAATATTTTTTATGGAGGTTTGTTTTAAGTTTATATTTAAATTCCAGGAAGTTAACATATAGTTAACAACACTTCCATAAATCACCCAGTGCTCATAACATCACAATAGCCTCCTTAATGTCTATCACCCAGTTACCCCATCCCCACACACACTTCCCCCCCAGCAACCCTCAGTTTGTTTCTATTAAAATCCCTGTTTTATAAAAATTGAAGAAAAAAGATATTAAGTAAATTTCTAGGATCAAATAGCTAAAAAAAAGTGGTGAAGATAATATTTAAATTCAGCAGTGTGGTTTGGAGCCCATGCTCTTAAACACTGTGCAATTATGGCCTATGTCTTTGGCTATAAGTTGCATGTTATATGATCTTCACAATAACCTAACACTGTAAATTATATTAAATTCATTATCTAAATGAGAAATTTGAGGAGTCAAGAAGTTCAATAAATTTCAATGAGCACATAAATATAAAGTTCTGAAGCAGATATTTAGAGCTGTATAACTTTATATTCCTTATGTTTAATAGTTATTGGATAAATGAAAGGAACTCCATATTATTTCTTAAGAAAATGGTCTCATTTATGGTAGTAAAACTTGACAATTCCATTAGCCTTTATATATTTCCAAATGCAATATTCAATCATTGATCACACTAATACAGGTATTTTTCTTTTTGAAAACCAGGATCAAAGTGATATTTTCAAAGGATTCTCCATTCTGCAACAATTCAGATGATCTTAAACAGAGTGCCGCTTAATAAAGAAAGCAGATGAAATTTCGGAACCTCTTTCTAGCAACCTTTATTAAGTTTACTGTCAAAGTAGGGACGCCTGGGTGGCTCAGTTGGTTAAGCAGCTGCCTGCGGCTCAGGTCATGATCCCAGTGTCCTGGGATCGAGTCCCACATCGGGATCCTTGCTCAGCAGTGAGCCTGCTTCTCCCTCTGCCTCTGCCTGCCACTCTGTCTGCCTGTGCTCGCTCCTGCGCTCTCTCTCTATCTGACAAATAAATAAATAAAATCTTAAAAAAAAAAAAA